>VLTN01000074.1:0-155221 GCA_008330645.1 Cafeteria roenbergensis
CACGCAGGCAGCAGGACTCGGACCAGGACGACGATGACTCGGACGGTGACGAGGCTGCCGCGACCAGAGGCCCCAACCGGGGAAATGGTGGGCTGATCGGAGGTGCCGGCGCACGTGAAGATTCACTGCCGGTGGATGGCGGAGCAGCCATGGAGGAGGAGAGCCAGCCACCGGAGACTCAGGACGCGTCGGGTGACGACGAAGACGGGTCGGGGGAGGATGATGATGTCGTTGGTGGAGACTGTGACGGGGCGTCAATGGATGAAGACGCAGTGAGTGCGGAGGAGAGCGAGGCGTCGGGAGGTGAGGACGCGGCGGATGGGAACACTGGCGAACGGCTGGTGGATGGATGCCAAGCTACTGGGAGCCAGACCAGAGGCTCCATGGACTATGGCACAACGGACGAGGCCAGCGACGAGGGGTCGGAGGACGACGGCGAGGCGAGTGAGGAGGAGGACTGGCAGATGACGGGCGACAGCGCAGCCAGCCAGGACCAAGTCGAGGAGACAATGGACGACGGAGGATGGAGTCCGAGGAGCGAGACGTCAGAGGATGATGGCGCCTCGGTCGAGGAGGAGGACGGGTCGCTGGCGGGCGACAGCGCAGCCAGGGCGGAGCGAGAGGGGTCGACGGTGGACAATGGTGAATCGGGGGAGGTGGAGGATGACCCGGCGGCGGATGATGAGGAGGCGAGTAGGGAGGAGGACGAGTCGGCGGAGGAGACTGGCGCAACTGGCGGAGCGCTGGGTCCATCGGCTGCAAACGCGGCGGGGACCCCGAGTGTAGGACAGGTTCACAGCACCATGCCGCAGCTCGAGGTGGAGGTGCCGGCGGCGGCAGGAGTCACAGGGCAGTTGGCCGGAGCGAACCGGACAGCGGAGCCACCGACGGGCGAGGAGGGGGACATGGATGCAAGCCACGGATTGGAGGGGGATGACGCGGAGGACATGACGGGAGCGATGGCGGAAGCAGGAGGCAACGAGACGCCACTCTCTGACGGAGAGAGGGCGTGTGGGGACGGGCGGTGCAAGCGGTGCTCCACCAGCTCTCCGGACAGCCTCGCCAAGGGAGCCTTTCTGAGACACGGATGTCCCTCCAAGAAGTGGGTGCAGTGGTACATCAAGGCGCTGCTCCGGCAGTGCACCTTCGGCGAGGCCTTTGCCGCGGACAAACTGCGGCAGCGCAAGGCGGTGAGCGATCACGTGCCGGTGGCGCTCGAGCCCACCTTGCAGCATGGCACCATGGCAGCGGCGGCGTCCCTGGCGGGTGCTGGGCGCAGAGGCAACGCGGAGGGCCACCCGACCGTCGAGCAAGCGGCGGGAATAAGGGTGCAGCTCACCACGGTAGCGGCCCTGAAGGCGTATCTGCGGCGCCAAAACGGCACTTCCGCCAAGGACCTGGCGAAGAGCATGGCGTCGGCGGGCACCGTCGCGCAGGACTGGGAGACGCTGGAGGCATTGGTGGACCTGCACCCGAGCGAGGAGGAGGTGGTAGACGGCACGGTGGAGGGAGAAGCGCCGGACCTCACCGACTCCGAGCTTCGGGAAATGGTGTCGGCAGCGATCCAGTCGATGCCGCACAAGAAGGCCGTGGGCCCGGACGGCATGGTCGCGAAGCAGCTGGAGAACATCGCCGAGAAGGACCTGGATGCGCTCGTGTCATTTGTCCGAAGGGCGCTGAGGAACGACCTCTCTGCCGAGGAGCGCAGGGTCCTCGGGTCGTCAACCCTGATGGCGATCCCCAAGGGCAACGGCAAGATCAGGCCGGTGGCCATGGTCTCGGGCCTGGGCAAGCTGGTGGGCAAGGTGGTGAACACCATCCTGGGGAAGCACGGACTGCTGGACCAGCTGCGCTTCCAGTTCCTGGGCTGCCGAGACGGGTCGTGCAGGCTGGTCCATGCTGTCCGCACCGCGTTCGAGGAGGGAGAGATCAGAACGGTGGTGGTAGCGTTGGACATGGCCAACGCCTACAACTCCGTCTCCAGGCGCGCGATGATCGAGGAGGTGCGGCGGTTGGACGAGAAGCTCGTGCCGGCGGTGCTGGCGCTGTACGGCTCGTCCAGCCCGCTCCTCTTTGCCACGGACGAGGGCGAGGTCTTTGAGCTGGAGTCCAACAGGGGCGTGCGTCAAGGCGACCCGGCAGCGGGCGCACTGTTTGCGATCGCAGTGCACCCCCTGGTGGACGAGGTGAGGCGCGCCTTCCCAGATGTGCTCATCTTGCAGATGGCCGACGACACGACGCTCGTGGGCCCGAGGAGGAGCGCCTTCAAGGCAGCCCAGATGCTGGCCGAGCGGCTCAGCACGGTGGGGCTGCGGATGAACGCCGACAAGACCCAGGTGCTGTGCAAGCGAGGACAGCTCGAGAGAACCAAAGCCAGAATTCGGCGGGAGATGAAGCGGAGTAGGGACGATCCAGGGTCCCCACCCTCGGTGCTGGAGGGGTGCCACCTCACCGAACGGAGCGTGGCGGTGCTGCAGTGTCCTGTGGGGGAGGAACTCCCGCCGGAGGTGGCACTTGAGCACTCGATGAAGCGACTGGAGAAGGAGTTCGGGCCGGCCGCGGAGCGCCTGCTCGCGGGCATCGAGGTCTGCGGGCTCAAGCGGGCGCACCACCTGCTGCTGTCGGTGGTGGGCCAGAAGTTCAGCTACCTGCACAGAGCAGCGGGTGCGGCGGCGGGCCAGGAGCTGGCGGTGTTCCATGCGGCGCTGCTGGCCAACCTGTCAGCGGTGGCGCACAAGACGGAGCTGGATGCGATCGGCCACGCGCTCTCGGACGAGATGTGCACGGTGACCGAGGACGGCTTCCGTGAGGCCATGTCCAAGGCCATCGAGGCGCTTGTTCGGGGGCTGCCGGACGAGCACGCAAGGCGGGAGGCGTGGTGGGCGCTCCTGGGCCGGGAAGCCGACGGTGTGACTCGGCTCGCATCGGCAGCGTCCAACCCGGCCTTGAAGAAGGGAGGCTACGCTCAGATGAGGCTGGCAAAGATGCTGAGCAAGGGCTGCAAAGCCGGGGGCATGGGCCTGCCTGGCGTGGCGCAGTTCCGCTTCGAGGCGACAGCGGGCTTCATCGAGGCCGTTCGGGACATGCGGAAAGGGCGGTTCGAGATGGCACCACCGCCGGAGGAGGCCCTCGACGGACCCGGCACTGGTGGAGGCGGAGGCGAAGCGGCGTCGGGGAGTGGTGCCGGAGCGGGACCAGCCAACGCCGGCGAGGCGGAAGCGGAGGATGAGTCGGGTGCGGCGGCTGCTGCAGCGGGCGGCACGCCGTGGGTGGACCACCCGGCGGTCGGAGAGAGCGAGTCCAAGGAGGACTGCGAGGAGGGGCCGGCGCACGGGCAGCAGCTTGCAGGTACGCTGGACGGCTGGCTCGTCAGCGGTACGGGGGGAGCGGCTGAACCGGGGGCATCAGCCAACACCGACAAGCGGAGGCCAGACGGTCGGCGGAGGTGCGGCTGCCGCCAGCGCGGCGGGAGCGGCGACCGAGATGACGACGAGCGGCGGCGGCGCAGCGGCAGCTAGTGCGGCTGGCGCTCCAACCGGCCAAGAGACATCTGATGCCGCACAGCCGAGAGCGGATGCGGCACAGGTCTACTCGGTCAGGCGAACGCCGGCGATCGGGTTGGCCAGGGACGGACCCGACGCGGACGCGGACGGCAACGACCCCAACTGGAAGGGCATCTCGCTCAAGAAACTCGTGAGGAGCTCGCTGAAGCGCTCAGACCGCAGCGATGCGACCAAGGAGGTGGGCGACATCCTGCTGCGATGCGAGGAGGTCGCCAAGGGAGCCTACCGGGACTACGAGCGGGACAGCAAGGAGTACAAGGACGCCTGCACCGAGGCACGGTACTTCAGGCCGGACAAGGACTGCGTCGTGGGCAAGGAGGCCGACCTTCATGACGCCAGGGTGAAGAAGCGCTACCAGCTGGCGCACGTGTGGAGGTCGGACATCGCGGGGGCTGTCGAGGGCCTGGAAGAGCTGCGCGCCGAGATCGAGGAGCTGGCGCTGGAGGCGATGATGGAGCTCAGATCTGACGACGAGTCGTCGGATGACATGGAGGCAACTGCAAACCTGGTGGAGGAGTTCATCAGGGCATGCAAGGGAGCCCGCTGCCTGGCCGCAGCGACAGGGTTCGAGGGCTTCTTGCCCGACACCCTGGGTAAGCTGCCGGGCGAGCTGAAGGCCAAGCTCCGCAAGTGCCTGTACGGCGACGGGGTGACAGCGCGGGCGAACGAGCAGACCGAGGCGCCCTGGCAGCGCAAGATGGTGCTGCACCACGATGACATGCTGCGCATCAAGCACGAGTGCGCCTTCCTGCGCCGGCTGGCCAAGGCGCGCAGGGCCTGCACAGCACGCTGCAGGGCCGAGGCGCTGGCCAAGGGCACGACGGAGAAGCGTGTCGCCAACATCGACGACCCGGCCATGTTCCGCGTCATGAGCGACCTGGTCGCGTTCCGGGAGGCATGCGTGCCGGGAACACACTACTGGCTCCGCAACACGATGATGGGACCCCGCGGGCTCACGGACGAGGAGTTTGCGGTGGTGGAACGCTACCGCATCGGAGCCTCCGAGGCCGACCACGTGGTGCCGGACGGCGTGTCGATCAACTGCGCGTGCATGCAGCGAGACACCACCGCGAGAGGCACCGTCCACATCGGCGGGGTCTCCGGCGTGGCACACCACCTGGCGCGTTGCCGCTGCGGCAAGGGCTCCACCATCCGGGCGCACAACGACGTCCGCGACGTCCTGCACGCGGCGGTGCGCTCGGCGGGGCTGCAGTCGGTGGTGGAGCCCTCCAGCTGGCAGGACGGTCAGGCGCGCTTCGGGTCCCAGCCGGGTCCAGCGAGGCCGCGCGCAAGCGACCGGACCTGCGGGTGCACGTCGACTTCGAGACCACCCGTCTCGTCGACGTGCAGATCACCTCGGCGGTGAGCAAGTCCTACGTGACGCAGGGCCTGCAGAACATGGACGCCTTTCTCGAGCGCCGTGAGAATGACAAGATGAGGGAGTACAAGAAGAGCTCAGCTACAAAGGACAACATGAGCTCCATTGTGCCCTTCGTCATCACGACCACGGGACGCATGGGACCGGCGGCCTTCGCCTTCCTCAAGAAGGTGGCGGACACGGCCTTCGGCGACCGGCCGAGGGAGCGTGCGCGCTGGGCCTTCCGCTGGCTGTCGAGGCTGAACGAGGTCATCGCCAAGGGACTGGCGACCCAGCTGATCGGGCAGACGCAGTACCTGCGACAGCAGGTGGAGCGTTTGCGGTGAGCAGGGGCGGCTGAGTGGCGACTCGAGGCAGTGTGATGGCAGGGATCTGGGCTTGGGACTTGGGATTGTGGGTTTGGCGCGGTTTGTGACTCATTGGTGATGGAGTTGCTGGATTGGTGATTGGTGAGTCTGTGAATCGAGTGTGTGGTATGGTTACGCGAGTTTTCGACCCCCCCCAACGATGTTCACGGGCCTGGAAGAGCTGCGCGCCGAGATCGAGGAGCTGGCGCTGGAGGCGATGATGGAGCTCGGATCTGACGACGAGTCGTCGGATGACATGGAGGCAACTGCAAACCTGGTGGAGGAGTTCATCAGGGCCTGCAAGGGAGCCCGCTGCCTGGCCGCAGCGACAGGGTTCGAGGGCTTCTTGCCCGACACCCTGGGTAAGCTGCCGGGCGAGCTGAAGGCCAAGCTCCGCAAGTGCCTGTACGGCGACGGGGTGACGGCGCGGGCGAACGAGCAGACCGAGGCGCCCTGGCAGCGCAAGATGGTGCTGCACCACGACGACATGCTGCGCATCAAGCACGAGTGTGTCTTCCTGCGCCGTCTGGCCAAGGCGCGCAGGGCCTGCACAGCACGCTGCAGGGCCGAGGCGCTGGCCAAGGGCACGCCGGAGAAGCGTGTCGCCAACATCGACGACCCGGCCATGCTGCGCGTCATGAGCGACCTGGTCGCGTTCCGAGAGGCGTGCGTGCCGGGAACGCACTACTGGCTCCGCAACACGATGATGGGACCCCGCGGGCTCACAGACGAGGAGTTCGCGGTGGTCACCCGCTACCGCATCGGAGCCTCCGAGGCCGACCACGTGGTGCCGGACGGCGTGTCGATCAACTGCGCGTGCGTGCAGCGGGACACCACCGCGAGAGGCACCGTCCACATCGGCGGGGTCTCGGGCGTGGCACATCACCTGGCGCGCTGCCGCTGCGGCAAGGGCTCCACCATCCGGGCGCACAACGACGTCCGCGACGTCCTGCACGCGGCGGTGCGCTCGGCGGGACTACAGTCGGTGGTGGAGCCCTCCAGCTGGCAGGACGGGCAGACGCGCTTCGGGTCCCAGCCGGGGTCCAGCGAGGCCGCGCGCAAGCGACCGGACCTGCGGGTGCACGTCGACTTCGAGACCACCTGTCTCGTCGACGTGCAGATCACCTCGGCGGTGAGCAAGTCCTACGTGACGCAGGGCCTGCAGAACATGGACGCCTTTCTCGAGCGCCGTGAGAATGACAAGATGAGGGAGTACAAGAAGAGCTCAGCTACAAAGGACAACTTGAGCTCCATTGTGCCCTTCGTCATCACGACCACGGGACGCATGGGACCGGCGGCCTTCGCCTTCCTCAAGAAGGTGGCGGACACGGCCTTCGGTGACCGGCCGAGGGAGCGTGCGCGCTGGGCCTTCCGCTGGCTGTCGAGGCTGAACGAGGTCATCGCCAAGGGACTGGCGACCCAGCTGATCGGGCAGACGCAGTACCTGCGACAGCAGGTGGAGCGTATGCGGTGAGCAGGGGCGGCTGAGTGGCGACTCGAGGCAGTGTGATGGCAGGGATCTGGGACTTGAGACTTGGGATTGTGGGTTTGGCGCGGTTTGTGATTCATCGGTGATGGAGTTGCTGGATTGGTGATTGGTGAGTCTGTGAATCGAGTGTGTGGCATGGTTACGCGAGTTTTCGACCCCCCCCAACGATGTTCAGTCAACCTAACCTATATTTCGCGGTGTTGTCGAGGGCCTGGAAGAGCTGCGCGCCGAGATCGAGGAGCTGGCGCTGGAGGCGATGATGGAGCTGACGACGAGTTCTCGGTTGACATGGAGGCAACTGCAAACCTGGTGGAGGAGTTCATCAGGGCCTGCAAGGGAGCCCGCTGCCTGGCCGCAGCGACAGGGTTCGAGGGCTTCTTGCCCGACACCCTGGGTAAGCTGCCGGGCGAGCTGAAGGCCAAGCTCCGCAAGTGCCTGTACGGCGACGGGGTGACGGCGCGGGCGAACGAGCAGACCGAGGCGCCCTGGCAGCGCAAGTTGATGCTGCACCACGACGACATGCTGCGCATCAAGCACGAGTGTGTCTTCCTGCGCCGTCTGGCCAAGGCGCGCAGGGCCTGCACAGCACGCTGCAGGGCCGAGGCGCTGGCCAAGGGCACGCCGGAGAAGCGTGTCGCCAACATCGACGACCCGGCCATGCTGCGCGTCATGAGCGACCTGGTCGCGTTCCGAGAGGCGTGCGTGCCGGGAACGCACTACTGGCTCCGCAACACGATGATGGGGCCCCGCGGGCTCACAGACGAGGAGTTCGCGGTGGTCACCCGCTACCGCATCGGAGCCTCCGAGGCCGACCACGTGGTGCCGGACGGCGTGTCGATCAACTGCGCGTGCGTGCAGGGGGACACCACGGCGAGAGGCACCGTCCACATCGGCGGGGTCTCGGGCGTGGCACATCACCTGGCGCGCTGCCGCTGCGGCAAGGGCTCCACCATCCGGGCGCACAACGACGTCCGCGACGTCCTGCACGCGGCGGTGCGCTCGGCGGGACTACAGTCGGTGGTGGAGCCCTCCAGCTGGCAGGACGGGCAGACGCGCTTCGGGTCCCAGCCGGGGTCCAGCGAGGCCGCGCGCAAGCGACCGGACCTGCGGGTGCACGTCGACTTCGAGACCACCTGTCTCGTCGACGTGCAGATCACCTCGGCGGTGAGCAAGTCCTACGTGACGCAGGGCCTGCAGAACATGGACGCCTTTCTCGAGCGCCGTGAGAATGACAAGATGAGGGAGTACAAGAAGAGCTCAGCTACAAAGGACAACTTGAGCTCCATTGTGCCCTTCGTCATCACGACCACGGGACGCATGGGACCGGCGGCCTTCGCCTTCCTCAAGAAGGTGGCGGACACGGCCTTCGGTGACCGGCCGAGGGAACGTGCGCGCTGGGCCTTCCGCTGGCTGTCGAGGCTGAACGAGGTCATCGCCAAGGGACTGGCGACCCAGCTGATCGGGCAGACGCAGTACCTGCGGCAGCAGGTGGAGCGTATGCGGTGAGCAGGGGCGGCTGATTGGCGACTCGAGGCAGTGTGATGGCAGGGATCTGGGATTTGAGACTTGGGATTGTGGGTTTGGCGCGGTTTGTGATTCATCGGTGATGGAGTTGCTGGATTGGTGATTGGTGAGTCTGTGAATCGAGTGTGTGGCATGGTTTTGCGAGCTTTTGACCCCCCCCAACGATGTTCACACCGCCGACGACGCGTGGGCCGTCTCTCCCCTATTGGCCTTATGGTCCGGAGACTCGATCCAAGTCACCCCGGCCTTCCGCGTGTATGCTGACGCCGCGGAGCGGACAGGGCTCACTCTCCCCTTCGGGAAAACGGCAGCGGCCACAATCTCGACAGCATTCCTGTACGTCGGAGCGGCCCGGCCCCAGCGGTTCGCGACCGCCACCGTGGCTTCCTACTACCACAACGTCATCCGCCTGGCCCGCCTCATGTTGATGGAGCCAGACGCGGCGACCTCGCGCCTGGTGGGCTCCCTCGTAACTAAGCGCATCCAGAGGTGGGGACGCCCCACCATCGACAAAAGAGGCGTGTTCTCCCGGGGAGACGTTGTCCGCGCCATCAGCCTCGCCACCGTGGACCCCGCGGTGGCCGCAGCCACAGCTGCGTGCTGGGACGCTGTGTCCCGGGCCGGGTCCCTGCTTACCCGCCAGTCCCCGGGCTCTCGCAGCGACCCGACGCCGCGAGCGCAGGCCAGAGTCCTCAAGCGCAGGCCCTTTCTCGTCGTGGAACTCCAAGTCTTCGAGAAGATGTCCAAGTCGTGGGAGCGCCTCCTCTTCGATACCGACCCCTCTTCCCCACAATACAATCCCACAGCCGTGGGAGCCGCAGCCGCCATCGAGAGGCTCATGGCCGAGCGCCGGCCCCCCTCCGAGCCCCTCTGGCGAAAGCGAGACGGCACGCACGTCGTTCCTTCCGATCTGGTGGCCGCCCTCCAGGCGGCTAACCCTCACCTGCGCATGTGCCGCATTACCCCGCACAGCTTCCGAATCTCGGCTGCTAGCTGGCTTGTGAACCAAGCCCACGTCAGCCGGGAGCGCGTCGCGGCCCTTGGCCGCTGGCACGGCCCGAAAACTCTTGACACCTACATCCGAGTGAACACCGTCGTCCCGGAGTTCACCCGACTGGATCGCTCTGCGATGCCCTGATCTATGGAATGGGATGGCTCGGAGGGCGACCCTGGCGGTCCCCGCCGAGCCGAATCTTTAGCCATTAGGTCAGCATCGGCGATTCTCGCCTCCACTCTGCCAACCAGAAATAAGACAGCATGGAAATGATCGAAATCTAGGGCTGCTGTACAACTTGGTTGGCATCGAAACGCTACCGCTAAACCTTGCGAGCGCATGTGGCTCTGCTTTCTACGGCAGAGCTGCACCTCGCCGATCGTCAATCGTTTTGCGCCCTCCGAGAAGCGAGCGCACCCGGTGGTCTAGCCCACGTGGGCTTCCCGGGCGACCCCCCGTACCGTCTCGCGCGCGCGCCCCGTGTGGTGTATGCGTGAACTCGTTTGACAGCAAGACAGCAGGGACTTGAGACTTGGGATTGCGGGTTTGGCGCGGTTTGTGACTCATCGGTGATGGAGTTGCTGGATTGGTGATTGGTGAGTCTGTGACTCGAGTGTGTGGTATGGTGACGCGAGTTCTTGACCCCCCCCAACGATGTTCATTCAACCCAGGGATTTAGGGCTTTGGACTTGGGATTGCGGGTTTGGCGCGGTTTGTGATTCATCGGTGATGGAGTTGCTGGATTGGTTCTTGATGAGTCTGTGAATCGAGTGGTGCCCCCCCCCAACGATGATCATCTAGAAGCATGGGCGCATGCCCACAGCGTCAAGTGCCGGCGGCGATGCCATCGCTGGAGCCGCTCGGCACTGCGAAGCACTCCGGCGCACGCACCGCTCGCGCAAATGCCGAGCGCGTCTTGGCCAGCCTGCAGTCGCAAATGCCAATTCGTTGGCCAAAGCAACCGCAATGGAGACGTTGCCTTGGCGAGCAGCATGAACGGCGATCTCTTTGGGGCCAGGACTCTGGCTGTCAACGTACCAGTCCAACTAAACCATTGCGCACGTCGCCGGCACTCCGGGAACACGGCAAGCTGAAATGCCGCTACAACTTCACCATATTCTTGGCCTCAAGGTCGGCGCCCCGGTCCAGCAGCAGCTCCACCGTGTCCTTGTAACCACTTTGTACAGCTCCGTGAAGCGCCGTAGACCCATTCTGCGAGGCCGCGGGCCCTCATGTCAACGCGCCTCGTCGCACCATCGCTCCCCTGCTGAAGTCCCTCTCGGCCAGCGCCGTCTTTCACACAGGCCCACGTCAGCAGCACGACGCCCCGACGCATCACTGCCAGTGTCGTGCCCCTCCACCCGCCCGTGACGCCCGGCGCGGCCCGTTGCGCAGCAAACACACGGCCGCCGCACTCACGCGGTCCTTGGCCTCAAGGTCGGCGCCCCGGTCCAGCAGCAGCTCCACCGTGTCGTTGTAACCACTTTGTGCAGCCTCGTGAAGCGCCGTAGACCCGTCCTGCGACGCCGCGGGCCCGCATGTCAGCGCGCCTCGTCGCACCATCGCTCCCCTGCTGAAGTCCCTCTCGGCCAGCGCCGTCTTTCACACAGGCCCACGTCAGCGGCACGACGCCCCGACGCATCACCGCCACCACCGTGCCCCTCCACCCGCCCGTGACGCCCGGCGCGGCCCGTTACGCAGCAAACACACGGCCGCCGCACTCACGCGGACCTTGGCCTCAAGGTCGGCGCCCCGGTCCAGCAGCAGCTCCACCGTGTCGTTGTAACCACTTTGTGCAGCCTCGTGAAGCGCCGTAGACCCGTCCTGCGACGCCGCGGGCCCGCATGTCCCCGCACCTCGTCGCACCATCGCTCCCCTGCTGAAGTCCCTCTCGGCCAGCGCCGTCTTCCACATAGGCTCGCGACAACAGCACGACGCCCCGACGCATCACTGCCAGTGTCGTGCCCCTCCACCCGCCCGTGACGCCCGGCGCGGCCCGTTGCGCAGCAAACACACGGCCGCCGCACTCACGCGGTCCTTGGCCTCAAGGTCGGCGCCCCGGTCCAGCAGCAGCTCCACCGTGTCGTTGTAACCACTTTGTGCAGCCTCGTGAAGCGCCGTAGACCCGTCCTGCGACGCCGCGGGCCCGCATGTCCCCGCACCTCGTCGCACCATCGCTCCCCTGCTGAAGTCCCTCTCGGCCAGCGCCGTCTTCCACATAGGCCCACGTCAGCAGCACGACGCCCCGACGCATCACCGCCAGTGTCGTGCCCCTCCGCCCGCCCGTGACGCCCGGCGCGGCCCGTCGCACAGCAAACACACGGCCGCCGCACTCACGCGGACCTTGGCCTCAAGATCGGCACCCCAGTCCAGCAGCAGCTCCACCGTGTCCTTGCAACCACATTGTGCAGCCTCGTGAAGCGCCGTAGACCCGTCCTGCGACGCCGCCGGCCCTCATGTCACCGCACCTCGTCGCACCATCGCTCCCCTGCTGAAGTCCCTCTCGGCCAGCGCCGTCTTCCACATAGGCTCGCGACGACAGCACGACGCCCCGACGCATCACCGCCAGCGCTGTGCCCCTCCACCCGCCCGTGACGCCCGGCGCAGCCCGTTGCGCAGCAAACACACGGCCGCCGCACTCACGCTGTCCTTGGCCTCGAGGTCGGCGCCCCGGTCCAGCAGCAGCTCCACCGTGTCCTTGTAACCACATTGTGCAGCCCCGTGGAATGCCGTAGACCCGTCCTGCGACGCTGCGGGCCCTCATTTCACCGCGCCTCGTCGCACCATCGCTCCCCTGCTGAAGTCCCTCTCGGCCAGCGCCGTCTTCCACATAGGCTCGCGACAACAGCACGACGCCCCGACGCATTACCGCCATCGCCGTGCCCCTCCACCCGCCCGTGACGCCCGGCGCGGCCCGTTGCGCAGCAAACACACGGCCGCCGCACTCACGCGGTCCTTGGCCTCAAGGTTGGCGCCCCGGTCCAGCAGCAGCTCCACCGTGTCCTTGTGGCCATACCGTGCTGCTGACACAAGCGCCGTCGACCCGTCCTGCGACGCCGCGGGCCCTCATTTCACCGCACCTCGTCGCACCATCGCTCCCCTGCTGAAGTCCCTCTCGGCCAGCGCCGTCTTCCACATAGGCTCGCGACAACAGCACGACGCCCCGACGCATCACCGCCAGCGCCGTGGCCCTCCACCCGCCCGTGACGCCCGGCGCGGCCCGTTGCGCAGCAAACACACGGCCGCCGCACTCACGCTGTCCTTGGCCTCAAGGTTGGCGCCCCGGTCCAGCAGCAGCTCCACCGTGTCGTTGTGGCCACGCCGTGCTGCTGAGACAAGCGCCGTCGACCCACCCTGCGACGTCGCGGGCCCGCATGTCACCGCACCTCGTCGCACCATCGCTCCCCTGCTCAAGTCCCTCTCGGCCAGCGCCGTCTTTCACACAGGCTCGCGACCGCGGCATAACGCCCCGACGCATCGCCGCCAGCGCCGTGCCTCTCCACCCGCCCGTGACGCCCGGCGCGGCCCGTTGCGCAGCAAACACACGGCCGCCGCACTCACGCGGACCTTTGCCTCAAGGTCGGCGCCCCGGTCCAGCAGCAGCTCCACCGTGTGCTTTCGACCACGTTTTGCAGCCCAGTGAAGCGCCGTAGACCCATTCTGCGACGTCGCGGGCCCGCATGTCGCCGCACCTCGTCGCACCATTGCTCCCCTGCTGAAGTCCCTCTCGGCCAGCGCCGTCTTCCACATAGGCCCGCTACGGCGGCACGACGCCCCGACGCATCACCGCCATCGCCGCACACCCCAACCCGCCCGTGACGCGCGGCGCGGCCCGTCGCGCAGCAACCACACGGCCGCCTCAATCACCTCGTTCTTGGCATTCGGGTCAGCACCGCGGTCAAGTAGAACCTCCACCGTGTCTCTGTGGCATTCAGATGCAGCTACAACAAGCGCCGTAGACCCATACTGCGACGTCGCGGGCCAGCATGTCACCGCACCTCGTCGCACCATCGCTCCCCTGCTGACTTCCGCCTCCCCCCGCCAGCTTCACCTCATCAGCCTGACCGCGACAGAAGCACCGCGCGCCGACGCCTCAGCGCCATCGCCACACCCTCGCCCGCTCGTGACGCCCGGCGCGGCCCGTCGCACAGCAAACACACGGTCGCCTCAATCACCTCGTCCTTGGCCTCAAGGTCGGCACCGCGGTCCAGCAGCAGCTCCACCGTGTCCTTGTAACCCCTTTCTGCAGCCTCGTGAAGCGCCGTAGACCCATTCTGCGACGTCGCGGGCCCGCATGTCCCCGCACCTCGTCGCACCATCGCTCCCCTGCTGAAGTCCCTCTCGGCCAGCGCCGTCTTCCACATAGGCCCGCTACGGCGGCACGACGCCCCGACGCATCACCGCCATCGCCGCACACCCCAACCCGCCCGTGACGCGCGGCGCGGCCCGTCGCGCAGCAACCACACGGCCGCCTCAATCACCTCGTTCTTGGCATTCGGGTCAGCACCGCGGTCAAGTAGAACCTCCACCGTGTCTCTGTGGCATTCAGATGCAGCTACAACAAGCGCCGTAGACCCATACTGCGACGTCGCGGGCCAGCATGTCACCGCACCTCGTCGCACCATCGCTCCCCTGCTGACTTCCGCCTCCCCCCGCCAGCTTCACCTCATCAGCCTGACCGCGACAGAAGCACCGCGCGCCGACGCCTCAGCGCCATCGCCACACCCTCGCCCGCTCGTGACGCCCGGCGCGGCCCGTCGCACAACAACCACACGGCCGCCTCAATCACCTCGTCCTTGGCCTCAAGGTCGGCACCGCGGTCCAGCAGCAGCTCCACCGTGTCCTTGTGGCCACGCCGTGCTGCTGAGACAAGCGCCGTAGACCCACCCTGCGACGCCGCGGGCCCGCATGTCACCGCACCTCGTCGCACCATCGCTCCCCTGCTCAAGTCCCTCTCGGCCAGCGCCGCCTCCCACGCCGGCCCTTGACCGCGGCACGACGCCCCGACGCACCACCGCCATCGCCGTGCCCCTCCACCCGCCCGTGACGCCCGGCGCGGCCCGTTGCGCAGCAACCACACGGCCGCCGCACTCACGCGGCCGTCGGCCTGAAGATCGGCGCCCCGGTCCAGCAGCAGCTCCACCGTGTCCTTGTGGCCACGCCGTGCTGCTGAGACAAGCGCCGTAGACCCACCCTGCGACGTCGCGGGCCCGCATGTCACCGCACTTCGTCGCACCATCGCTCCCCTGCTGAAGTCCCTCTCGGCCAGCGCCGCCTCCCACGCCGGCCCGCAATGGCGGCACGACGCCCCGACGCATCACCGCCATCGCCGTGCCCCTCCACCCGCCCGTGGCGCCCGGCGCGGCCCGTTGCGCAGCAAACACACGGCCGCCGCACTCACGCGGCCGTCGGCCTGAAGATCGGCGCCCCGGTCCAGCAGCAGCTCCACCGTGTCCTTGTGGCCACCTCGTACAGCCCCGTGAAGCGCCGTAGACCCGTCCTGCGACGCCGCAAGCCCGCATGTCACCGCACCTCGTCGCACCATCGCTCCCCTGCTGAAGTCCCTCTCGGCCAGCGCCGCCTCCCACGCCGGCCCGTGACCGCGGCACGACGCCCCGACGCATCACCGCCATCGCCGTGCCCCTCCACCCGCCCGTGACGCCCGGCGCCCCGTTCCGCAGCAACCACACGGCCGCCTCAATCACCTCGTCCTTGGCCTCCAGGTCGGCACCGCGGTCCAGCAGCAGCGCCACCGTGTCCTTGTGGCCACGCCGTGCTGCTGACACAAGCGCCGTAGACCCATACTGCGACGTCGCGGGCCCGCATGTCACCGCATCTCGTCGCACCATCGCTCCCCTGCTGAAGTCCCTCTCGGCCAGCGCCGTCTTCCACACAGGCTCGCGACAACAGCACGACGCCCCGACGCATCACCGCCATCGCCGTGCCCCTCCGCCCGCCCGTGACGCCCGGCGCGGCCCGTTGCGCAGCAAACACACGGCCGCCGCACTCACGCGGTCGTCGGGCTCAAGGTCGGCGCCCCGGTCCAGCAGCAGCTCCACCGTGTTGTTGCTGCCACGCCGTGCTGCTGAGACAAGCGCCGTAGACCCATACTGCGACGTCGCGGGCCCGCATGTCACCGCACCTCGTCGCACCATCGCTCCCCTGCTGAAGTCCCTCTCGGCCAGCGCCGTCTTTCACACAGGCTCGCGACAACAGCACGACGCCCCGACGCATTACCGCCAGCGTCGTGCCCCTCCACCCGCCCGTGGCGCACGGCGCGGCCCGTTGCGCAGCAAACACACGGCCGCCGCACTCACGCGGTCGTCGGCCTCAAGGTCGGCGCCCCGGTCCAGCAGCAGCTCCACCGTGTCGTTGTGGCCACGCCGTGCTGCTGAGACAAGCGCCGTAGACCCACCCTGCGACGTCGCGGGCCCGCATGTCACCGCACCTCGTCGCACCATCGCTCCCCTGCTCAAGTCCCTCTCGGCCAGCGCCGTCTTTCACACAGGCCCACGTCAGCAGCACGACGCCCCGACGCATCACCGCCAGCGTCGTGCCCCTCCACCCGCCCGTGGCGCCCGGCGCGGCCCGTTGCGCAGCAAACACACGGCCGCCGCACTCACGCGGTCATTGGCCTCAAGGTCGGCGCCCCGGTCCAGCAGCAGCTCCACCGTGTCGTTGTGGCCACGCCGTGCTGCTGAGACAAGCGACGTAGACCCATACTGCGACGTCGCGGGCCCGCATGTCACCGCACCTCGTCGCACCATCGCTCCCCTGATGAAGTCCCTCTCGGCCAGCGCCGTCTTTCACACAGGCCCGTGACCGCGGCACGTCGCCCTGACGCATCACCGCCAGCGCCGTGCCCCTCCACCCGCCCGCCCGTGACGCCCGGCGCGGCCCGTTGCGCAGCAAACACACGGCCGCCGCACTCACGCGGTCGTCGGCCTCAAGGTCGGCGCCCCGGTCCAGCAGCAGCTCCACCGTGTCCTTGTGGCCATACCGTGCTGCTGACACAAGCGCCGTGGACCCATACTGCGACGTTGCGGGCTCTCATGTCAACGCGCCTCGTCGCACCATCGCTCCCCTGCTGAAGTCCCTCTCGGCCAGCGCCGCCTTCCACACAGGCCCGCAATGGCGGCACGACGCCCCGACGCATCACCGCCAGCGCTGTGCCCCTCCACCCGCCCGTGACGCCCGGCGCGGCCCGTTGCGCAGCAAACACACGGCCGCCTCAATCACGCGGACCTTGGCCTCAAGGTTGGCGCCCCGGTCCAGCAGCAGCTCCACCGTGTCCTTGTGGCCATACCGTGCTGCTGACACAAGCGCCATGGACCCATACTGCGACGTCGCGGGCCCGCATGTCACCGCATCTCGTCGCACCATCGCTCCCCTGCTGAAGTCCCTCTCGGCCAGCGCCGCCTTCCACGTGGGCCCGCAATGGCGGCACGACGCCCCGACGCATCACCGCCAGCGTCGTGCCCCTCCACCCGCCCGTGGCGCCCGGTTCGCCCCGTTGAGTAGTAGCCACACGGCCGCCGCACTCACGCGGTCCTTGGCCTCAAGGTCGGCGCCCCGGTCCAGCAGCAGCTCCACCGTGAGCTTTCGACCACGTTGTGCAGCCCAGTGAAGCGCCGTAGACCCATACTGCGACGTCGACGGCCCTCATGTCACCGCGCCTCGTCGCACCATCGCTCCCCTGCTGAAGTCCCTCTCGGCCAGCGCCGCCTCCCACGCCGGCCTGCGACCGCGGCACGACGCCCCGACGCATTACCGCCATCGCCGTGCCCCTCCACCCGCCCGTGACGCCCGGCGCGGCCCGTTGCGCAGCAAACACACGGCCGCCGCACTCACGCGGTCCTTGGCCTCAAGGTTGGCGCCCCGGTCCAGCAGCAGCTCCACCGTGTCCTTGTGGCCACCTCGTACAGCCCCGTGAAGCGCCGTAGACCCATTCTGCGACGCCGCGGGCCCGCATGTCACCGCGCCTCGTCGCACCATCGCTCCCCTGCTGAAGTCCCTCTCGGCCAGCGCCGCCTCCCACGCCGGCCTGCGACCGCGGCACGACGCCCCGACGCATTACCGCCATCGCCGTGCCCCTCCACCCACCCGTGACGCCCAGCGCGGCCCGTTGCGCAGCAACCACACGGCCGCCGCACTCACGCGGACCTTTGCCTCAAGGTTGGCACCGCGGTCCAGCAGCAGCTCCACCGTGTCCTTGTGGCCACGCCGTGCTGCTGAGACAAGCGCCGTAGACCCACCCTGCGAGGTTTCGTGCGTTCAACCACCGCAATCCGCACGTCTTGCGACCGGCGCTGCCTCAGACTGGCCACCCATCGGCAAGTTTTGCGACCGCTTTGGTCGCCATCGCGGTCGACACCCCCTACGTTGTGCCGCGTAGTCAATGGCGCAGCAACCCAATTGGTGAAAGATGGACAGTTGACTGGTTGTACCGCGACCCATGCTCCCGGCAGCGAGCGGGGAGCGTGCCTACAGTCTCAGGGCTCACAGCAGCAGGGTTTCTCCAGCCAACGCGCGCGCCCTCATCGAGGAGCCTACATGCCGCGGCGGTGTCCCCGGCCTTCGCCGCCTCCCAGAGCGCGCTTGCCGCTGCACTTTCATCCACTGCGGGGGTGGCCATGTTGTCAGATGTGCTGGGTGGCCGGCGAGCGCTGGCCCGGAAGGGCAGAGCGCTGTGAGGCGCGGTTGGGCATTTTCTGCGACTGGAAGCTCTGCCTCGAAAGCAGCCGACGCGTCGGGCGCGATGCTGCATCCACAGGGCCATTTCTCGCAAAAGGTACTCAGCACCAAGCACACCCGACCCAAGGGAAACCCTGAGGGGAACAGGGCTCAGAGTCCACCGGGGCGCAGCTTCCGATGGCACATGGTCATCCGGTCGGCCTCAAGCCCGTCGTTCCGAGTGCCAGCTCTGCCACAGCGAACACTCCCACAGCCCCGCGAGCCACACGCGGGCGACCAGAGGCCATAGCATGGCCACACCGATGCACGGGAAGCCTGGTGCGATGGCGCTCACAGTCGCGGCGCAGGTTGAGGCGTGGCGGCCAGCTGTAGCAGGGCTGCACCTGTCAGCGAATTCGAGCGGAAGCAGCACCACTGTGATCGCCTCGCTTGCTGGAGTCGAGTCCGTCCTGGTGTTCGACATCATCACAGCGGTGGACTTTCCGCTTGTGCGGCTGGCTGGGGACTCGGAAGCCTCCAAGTCTTTCAACGACGAGGCTGCGGCATTTGCGTATGCACAAGCGCCTCGCACTGTCGCCGAGCTCCTGAGCTTTGCGGAGGCGCGCGTGGCGGAAATCCTTGGCGCTGAGCGAGCCCGTGAGGCAGGGGGCTCGCTGGCCACGGTGCGGCTCCTGGGTATTGTGGTCCCTGCGCTTTGGCCAAAGCGGCGAGCGAGGGGCAAGCCGCCTCGCAAGCTCCCCTGCAAGCGCCCGCGCTCGCGGTTGGGCCGCCTCTCTGCAACTGCGGGCCCATGAGCATTCCCACCCGGTGCAGCTGCGCGTGTCTTGCATGCGCCCCTGCCGCTGCCGTCGCTGGTGCTAGTGCAGCCGAGGTGGGTGCTGCGGCAATGGTTCCGACTGCTGCCGTGGCTGGTTCCGCCGCCCGCGATTGCCGCCAACGCAGGAAACGGCATGACAGGCGCAAGCTCTTCAGCGTCGGCTGGCGCTGGTCGCAGCGAAGGCGGTGATGCGATCACTGGTGCCGCGGCCGCGTCCTCCGCTGCTGCTGCTGAGGCGACGGTGCGGGACGAACCGGCCGGTGAGCTGGACGACGCGGCCACTGCGGCGGACGGGTCTGACGTGTCGGAGGGCGACGATGACCCGTACGGCGACGGTGCCTCCTCGGACGGCATCAGCGAGGCCGACTCGCTTTACGGCGTGACCCGCGCTGAGTCGGCCGAGGGCCTGGGCGCATCCAGCAGCGGTATGGAGTCCTTTGCAGAGTCGGCGCGCGCTAGGGCCCTCGACGCGGCCATGCACCCCTGTGTTGCGGGGGGATCTGCCATGGCGGCTGCCAGCGGGGGCGCTCCCGCTGCGGCTGTCGCGGTGGCAGAGGCGGCGGCGGCGGCGGCGGCGGCGGCGGCGGCGGCGGCGGCGGCGGCGGCGGCGGCGGCACGGCCCAAGCCGACGTCGGAGGCGGCATCGTCGGTTCGGGAGGGCTCGTCGGCGGCAGCCGCGGCAGCAGCGGGCAGTGGCCAGCTCCCTGGCAGCTCTACCGCCGCCGCCGCCGCCGCCGCCGCCGCCGCCTCTGCCGGTGACTCCCCCCTGCACCTGCACCGCGGGAGGTTTACCACTCGATACAGAGTCCTCTCACAGGACCAGGTGCTCGCAGGCACGGTGCAGCTCTGCCGCGCGCTGGCCGACCGGTTCGAGCTGGCGGAGGGCGACGCGGCCCTCCTGCTGCGGCACGGCGGGTGGGACCTGGCGGACGTTGAGGCGTCGCTCAGCGACGCGGCGCGGCGGGAGGCGGTGTCCGCTGCCGCCGGCGCGAGGCTCTTCGCGCCGAAGCGGCCGCCCTTCCCGGCAGAGGATGCTGCGGCAGGCGAGCTGACCTGCGAGATTTGCTACGGGGACATTGAGAGCGAGGACCAGGCCTTCGCGTTGGACTGCGGTCACTGGTTCTGCAAGGTGTGCTGGGCGGACCACTGCGCCGCCCAGTGCGACTGCGGTGCCGCCGGCCTCGCCGCCACGTGCCCCGCCGAGGACTGCAGCGTTGCGCTTGGCCCCTCGGTGTTCCTCAGCCTGACCCCGCCCGCAAAGTTCGCGCTGTTCCGCACGCTTTGGCTCAAGAGCGTTGCAAAGGGCGGCTTTGCAACGACTTGCACGGGCGACAAGTGCGACCTGATGGCGGCATTCCCTGTCAAGGGCGTCCGCAACGTGTTTTGCCAGTGTTCCGCCTGCTACTGCTTCCGCTGCGGCGAACGCGGTCACGGGCCGTGCGACTGCACGCTGGCCGCCGCCTTCACGGAGAAGGAAAATTGGGTCAAAAACCCCGACAACGGCCGGCTCGACGAGGCGCTCAAGGGCAAGATCAAGCCTTGGTGAGAGGCGCTCGCATTGGGTGGGGGGGGTGCGTGGGCGGCCGCAGCCTCCGTGGCGTGGGCGGCCGCAGCCTCCGTGGCGTGGGCGGCCGCAGCCTCCGTGGCGTGGGCGGCCGCCGGACGGGGCGAATCCTGCTTCGGCCTTGGCGACCCCCAGTCGATAGAGACGCACCAACGCTGCAGCCGCGCGCCCGTATCCTACAGCAGACTGCCCGCCAGCCGGCGCCTTGCGCGCCGCCGCAGAATGCGTTGCGCGGCGCCGCGCCCCCGTTCTCACCCCAACCCCCCGCCCCGCCCCGCCCGCCCCGCAGCCCCAACTGCAAGATCCCAACGGAGAAGGTCGACGGTTGCCAGTACATCAAGTGCAGCAACTGCAAGGAGCCGTGGTGCTGGATGTGCGGTGAGCACACCCGCCCCATCCAAGCCCTGCACCTTGCTGCTTCCGCCGGCATGCGCGCCTTCGTTGGGCCGCGGCGCGCGTCATCGCCCCCTGCCGCTGCGCCTTCCAGAGCCATTGCCGTGGCCGTTGCCATGGCTGCCGCTGTGGCTGTTGCCATGGCTGCCGCTGTGGCTGTTGCCATGGCTGCCGCTGTGGCTGTTGCCATGGCTGCCGCTGTGGCTGTTGCCATGGCTGCCGCTTTGGCTGTTGCCATGGCTGCCGCTGTGGCTGTTGCCATGGCTGCTGCTGTGGCTATGGCTGCCCCTGCCCCGCCGCTCGCCGCCGCCTCTGCGCCAGCCGCATTCCGCTGGCCCCGGTACCCGTGCCCGCGCGTCCACTCCCTGCAGGCCAATTCGGATCAACGGTCCACCACGTGTACGACTGCAACGACGCCCCGAGCGAGAAGTGGCTCAAGTCCGGCGGCGACCAGCTCTTCTCCGACGACGGCCGGTTCGACTGGCACCTCGAGCGGTTCAACAACCACATGGGCTCTCTCACATTTGCAAAGGGCTGCCGGGCCGAGAGCGAGGCAAAGCGCTCTCACCTCATCGAGGCTGGCTACTCCCCGGGGCAAGCGGAGTTCGTGGTCGAGTCAGCAGACCTGCTTGTCGAGTGCCGGCACATTTGCGCGTGGACCTATGCGCTAGCGTACTTTGTGCTGGACCCCAGCGCCCAAAAGGTGCTCAAATTCGCGCAGAAGGACCTCGAAACGTACACCGAGCAGCTGTCAGCCATGGTCGAGCGGCAGTCTGTGGACAAGATCATTGAGGACCAGGCTGCCATCAGGGCGCACATGACCGCCCTCGCAACCTTCAAGAGCAACATGGTGAGTTGCCCGATGCCAGCTCCGTGCGTGGTGGCACCGTCAGGTGCCGCCGGTGCTGCTGCCGCCGCCGGTGCTGCTGCTGCCGGTGCTGCTGCTGCCGCCGGTGTTGCTGCTGCTGCTGCCGAATCCACTGAGCCCGGTTGGCTCCTGCCACCGCCGTCCGCGCTCGCTCGCAGGAGTACTGGACGCCTCCTCCCGGGTCCAAGATCGCCACCGCGGAGGAGGTGTTGGAGAAGCTCAAGAAGAGTCAGGCAGAGGTCGAGGCCTCCAAGGGGGCGGCGGCCAAGCCAACAGGCCGCGCCAAGGCTGCGGCCAAGGGCAAGAAGCGTTGAACAGGGCACACCTGCTCACACCCCGAGGCAAGAATCGCGTCGCCGGTGCCTGTGTTGATCTGGCTTGACCGTTCGTGCTGCTTGAAATACGCCCGCGCCAACAACGACAGAGGCCCACAATCAGCCACAGGCAAACTAGCCTGCAGACAATCAACCACAGGAAGGAGGGCGGGGGGGCGAGGGGCTGGGCACCACCAGCTCCTCGTCGCGATTCGGCAGCTGACGCCGCCGCGCGCCAACAACAGGTGTCCAGCGGGACCCCGCCAGTGTGGGCCTAGCTTCGTGTCGTCAGACCCCCCCGGCCTGGCCCGTCGCTGCGCGCAGCAAATTCCGTTTGTCTCGAGTGAACGTATGTCTCCGGTGCGTCGCGGCTGCCGCAGCCACGGGCGGCCCCTGCAGTTAGCTCGCCCGCTCAGTTGCAAGCCCCAAAGTGCCAAAGCCCAAGCGATTCACCCAGCCAATATTCAATGCATGCAGCCTTGGGGGGAGGCGTCACGCAAGCCGGCAAGCCAGTCAGCGCGCAGCGCCTCATCACGGCCAGCCAGCACACGCCGGCGAGCCGGCCCAGTCTGTCACGCCCCAGCGGTGCCTCGCCCGGGGTGGCCTGGTCACCTCTGCCACCATCACGCGCTGGTCTGCCTGCAGTCAGAAACATCCCCTGGACGGCGACCCGCCTCCCCCCATGCGGCCGCCGCTGAACGTGCCGGCTCTGCCGTTCCAGCCAAGCCGCGCAGGAACCGGCACAGGGCCCTCTTGCAGGGCCCCTGGCGAAACCGCGTCCAACGGCGGGCCCCGCCCTGCCCCATGGCTGGCTGTCACTCGTCGCCGCTGCGCGTAAGCGGCCGCGTCTGCGTCGTCGTCAGCGCGCCCCGGAATCCACGCATCAGCTCTGCCGGCACCCCGCTCTGCCCCTTCGTCGGGCTCTGCCCCTTCGTTTCCGGCTCTGGCGAAGAGACCCCTCCACGCCAGCTCTGCAGCCTCTGCCGCGGTTTCGCCTTCAGCCAGCGCCATTGCCTCGGCGGCGCGCAGCTCTGCCCGCGCTCTGACAATGCGCTCTCTGGCTGCCACGGCGGCGGCGCGGCGGTCGCCGGCCTCCGCCTGGCGGGCGGCGTCGGCGGCTCTTTGTCTGGCCCTAGCCGCCTGGGCTGCGGTGGCTAGGCGCGCCGCCGCCGCTTCCTGCGCCAGCGCCTCGGCGGCTGCCTGCTGCCGCTCCGTCTCGAGCGCTTCGCGTCGCTGCTCTGCCGCCAGCCGCCTTGACAGGCGCGCGATGGCAAGGTCAGCTGACGAGTCCCTGGCAACCTGCCGCGCCAGTCGCCGCCGCATCACACTGTCCATCACGGCACGCGTTCGCGCCAGCTCCGCTCTCCGGTCACACTCCGCGGCCACGGCGTGACGTTTCGCCGAGGCACGAAGGGCGCGCAGCGAACGACGATGAGACGCCTGGCTGCGACGCGAAACCGCATCGTGAGCAGCGCGAAGCCTGTCCAGCTCTGCCGACTGGTGGGACATCACTCTTCGAAGCAGAGCCGCAGCTGGTCGCGGCAGAGCCCGCAGAGGGTCTGACGCGACGTCGCCGCGGGCAGGGAGAGCCGGCGGCGGAACTTTGGGCCGATCCGTTGACACCCTCGAACGCCCACGCTGCAGAGCAGCTCTGCCGCCGATTCCGGCCCTGGCAGTTGCAGTGACGCGCCGCGGGTCGCTGGCCCCTGTTGCAGTTGCAGTTGCAGTTGCAATTTCACGTCTCTGGCGGTGAGTGGCGGCGGCGGCAGTGGGCGCAGCTGACTTGGGCCTGACCCGTCCATGACGGCCACCTGACGTCCTGCCGGTGCTTTCGCGTTTCGGCCGAACGCTTCTCCGACGACTGGCGCCCGTCCTGCCGCGAGGCGCCCCGCCAGCCCGCTTGCCACCCGCAGAGCCAGTAGCTGCAGAGCCAGCACCTGCAGAGCCAGTAGCTGCAGAGCCAGCACCTGCAGAGCCAGTAGCTGCAGAGCCAGCGGCATCGGGGCGCCTTGCGCTCCGCATACGCCTTGGCCTGGAGCTGGCAGTGGCTGGTCGGAGCCGCGGACTGCCATCACGGCCCCATCGCGCCCGGGTCAGGTGCGCATCAGCGTCGGCATCCCACTGGCTGCTGCCTGGCGAGCTTCCTTCCGGAGACACATCGCCGTGGGTCGCGCTCTGTCCGGCAGGGCCGCCGACGTCGGCCGACCGAGAGTCCTTCCACTCGCCGTCATGGTCCTCGTCGACGTCCTCAGGCTCCCGCCTCCACGCCGGCAGAGCGCTGTCATCATCGTGGCGGCCCCACGCGAAACCGCCCTCACCGTCGTCGTCACCGTCGTCGTCACCGTCACTGGCGTTGCCGTCGTCACCGTCACCGTGGCCGGGCGGCCGTGCGAGCAGTCGCGGCTGCAGCTGAGGGGACCCGTCGTCATCTGGTGATGCGCCGGTCAAGCCAGCATCACCGCCGTCGCGATGGGTCGCTGACCACAGGTCAACCCCCTGTGGTGACAGCACCGCCCTTCCAAAAGCGGTTTCTGCAAGGCCTCCACCGGTAGAGCCACGGCCGCCGCCGCCGCCTTCCTCGTCGTCACCCTCGTCGTCGTCGTACTCAGCGTCGGCGTCGTCGTCGTACTCAGCGTCGAAGCTGCGGTCGAGGGCGGCCGGGCTGCGAGCGGCACCCTTATCGTCACTGGCGCGACCGCTCCGAGTCTGGCTCTGGCGAGAGCGTGGCAGCCTGCCAGCCCGTCGATCGACCTCAGGGGAGGCCACTTCGCCCGCGAAACCGCCTGCATCCCCCGGTAGATCTTCCGACGATTCGCCCACCGAGGCAGCCGCATCGCCTGCCGACGCGTCGCCCAGTGATACACCGGGTCGCCCACTGACCACGTCGCCGTGATCCACGCGGGGCGTCCCGAGGCCGTCACTCGGCAGCGCCGAGCCCCGTCGGCGCCCGACCGCCGTCAGTGGGCGACCGTCAGCTGACTGGCCGCTGACCGCCTCCCCGGGCCCCGGACTGCTGCGGCGAGACCCCGAAACGGCGGGCGGCATCACAGGCGGGTCACGGTGACGTCCCGAAGACCTCACGCGCCCATCAGCCTCCAGTCGCTTGCGAGCCGAGCGGCTAGGGCGCTGTCGCCGCGGAACGGGGCTTGGGTTGGACGTCGGCGCAGGCCGAGGGGCGAAACCGCGCCTCGAAGCCACGTGGCCGTCGGGGCCATCCTCGTCAAACACACGGGCCGGGCCAAACCCGGCGGTTTCATCGGTTTGGCGTTGGTCAGCGCGCGGCGCGGTGTAGCCGTCGCGGTCGCGGTCGCGTCCAGAGCCGTCGGAGTCACCTCCCGATTCCGCGCCATAGTCCTGCCTCGAATCTGCTCCATAGTCGTGGCCGTAGTCACGACCAGGCTCGCGGCCGTCGTCGAAATCGGCTTCCTCTTCCACGGCAAGCGGGTGCGTTGCGCGTGCTGCCCGCGGCGCGCCCTCGTAGTCGTACTCCAACTCTGGCTCATATTCGCCGTCGAACTCAGGGTCATATTCCTGGCGCTGGCGGGGCGCGCGGCCAGCCGCCTCCTCGGCATCCGCGTCGTCGGCCGCTAGCGCCTCGGCTCTGGCCAGCGTGGCGGCGAAATACACGAGCATGAATTGCAGCGCCGACAGGTCGCCCGCGGCAATGGCGCGGCCGCTGACGTACCGGGGCAGGTCGTCGCCGCGCCGCCGCAGCGCGTCGACAACCTGCTGCGCGTTGAAGGCAAGGGCCTCGTCCGAGAGGTCCGCTCGGCGCACGTGGGTCAGGCGCTCGGCGAAGAAGAGCTCGAACAGCGCCACGAACAGAGACGACGCTGACGCGCGCAGCTGCGGCAGGGACGTGATGGCGTTCTGGTCCGCGCCGATCGCGGCGAGCAGGCTGTTCGCAGTGGCCAGCATCGCCGCATCGGCGGGGGCGTCGGGATGCGGCGCGCGGCTGGCGGCGCGGGACTGATCCATTGCAGCAGCGTCGGGCGCGGCTCGACGCCGGGCGCTCGATTGCGGAGGTGCGAAGCGCCCTGAGGGGGGGCGCAGGGAGGCGATGCAGCGCCGGCGGCGGCACACGAGCTTTGCCTCTTCCTGGGTGCGGCGCAGCAGCCGCGCTGGTCCGGAGCTGGCCTGCCGGTCGCTTGCTGTGGGTTGCAAACGGGCGACGCGCAGCCGGTGCAGAGCCGCCTGCGAAATTGCGCCAACCGTCCAATTCCTGACCGCGGCTCGGGCAGGGCTCCCGCACGCCTGCTTTGGGGGCCATGGCCGACGCGAAGCGCGGCGCAAAGGAGCCCATGTCCGAGTTGACGTTTGTCGAGACGTGGCGGCAGCGCATTGACAGCGAGATTTCATCGCAAGTGCGCTTCGCCAGCGAGTGGGGCTCCCTCGAGTCGGACAGCTCGCGCCTGCCAGAGACGCTTGAGGAGCAGATCGAACAGAAGCGGGCCGAGATCGCCGCGTGAGCTCTTGCGCGTGCCTTGCCGGGCGCGAGGGGAGGGCGCTCTGTGCCCCGCCCGCTGCCGCGCGCGTTTTGGGTTGCCGGCTCCGCTTCGCCCGCCGCGCCCAGAGCGGGGCGAGGCAGCCCGGCTGCGCTCGCAGTGGGGCTGGAAAGCGCGCGAGGCGCTGCTGCTGCTGCTGCTGCTGCTGCTGCTGCTGCTGCGTCTACAGTCCGCGTGGCGGCAGCTGGGCAGTTGCCGCCGGTCGCGATTGTTCGGCCGCCGTCTTGGCCGAGCGCGACGGCACTGCCGCGTTGCGCGGACTGGCACCGCCCCAAGCTGGCGCAATTTTTTTTTTGCGTGCTGTGATCTTCTCGGCCCCCCTCCCCCGGCCGCCCGGCCGCTCGCCCCCGCTCGCAGGCTGCGCGCGCGCCTCGGCAGCGACGCTGCTGCGCTGTCGACCACCACGGGCGCGATGCAGCGGCCCGCGGACACCACGCTGGAGAAGCTAACGCCCTTCGAAACTGAGCTTGACAAGAAGCTCAAGACGGTGGCAGGCACCCACACCAGGCGCGGCGCCACGAGGGGTGCCAAACCCGCGGCGAAGCGCTGAGGCCGCTCAACCCAAGCGCTGAGGCCGCTCAACCCAAGCGCTGAGGCCGCTCAACCCAAGCGCTGAGGCCGCTCAACCCAAGCGCTGAGGCCGCTCAACCCAAGCGCTGAGGCCGCTCAACCCAAGCGCTGAGGCCGCTCAACCCAAGCGCTGAGGCCGCTCAACCCAAGCGCTGAGGCCGCTCAACCCAAGCGCTGAGGCCGCTCAACCCAAGCGCCGAGGCCGCTCAACCCAAGCGCTGAGGCCGCTCAACCCAAGCGCTGAGGCCGCTCCACCCAAGCGCCACCCGCCGCCGCTGTCAACGCCAACGCCGCCATCGCCGCACCCCCCCCCCCCCCCAAGCACACCACCACCACCACCACCACCACCACGGGCGGTGGCGGCGCCAGCTGTGCCTATAAGTGACCCGTTCAAACGTCCGAGTGTTCCTATGCGTGAGTCTGCGTGAGATTGATTGTGCCTAAAGCAACCCACCGGATCAGAGATTGAGAACACCACGTATCAGAGTCACGGCGGCGCCCGCACCAAGCAGCCTGCTCGCTCACGGCGCGAGCAATCGGGCATGCCGCCCTGCCAAGCCGGCCGAGCAACCAGCCGCCACACACACACACGGCAGCGGCAGCGGCAGCGTCGACGCCGCTTGAAGCCTGCGGCTCCCCTTGCCACGCTCGTGATGTCCGCATGACACCCACATGATGTCCCCATGACACGCTCGTGATGTTCACATGATCTCCACGTTGTTCTGCAGCGGCGGCAGGCCCTTGCGCTGGCGCTTGCGGTCGCGCTTAGCCTTACGGGCAGCCTCTGCGGCGCGGTCGGGGGCGGCCTTCTCCTCCTTGGCCTTGATGGTGCTGTACTGCACGGTGATGTATCCGGCGATGGCGACGACGACGGCGCCTGCAAAGAGCAGGACGATGAGAGCCTCGGTCGAGCCGTCGCGCTGGTTCTGCTGCTGGTTCTGCTGCTGCTGGTTCTGCTGCTGCTGCTGGTTCTGCTGCTGCTGCTGGGCGCCCTCGCGCTGCATAGCCTGCATCGTGGCGGTGGCCTCGGCGGTGCAGTCGTCGGACATCGGGGTCTTCCCCTGCGTGTTGGCCAGTGTCCGCAGCTCCTCCTGGCACTGGGGGCTGGACCGGGCGATGAGCGCCTCGAACACGTCGCGGGGCATGCGGCCGCCCTCCTGGGCAGCCTCGGCCTCGGCGGCAGCGGCGGCCTCGCCGTCGGCTCCCACGTCCATGTCAGCCGCCTCGCCCGCGGCCATCTCGTCCTCCCCAATGTCACCGTCGTGGGCGTCCACAATGTCGCCCTCATCCCCGTAGTCGGCGCCCTCTTGGGCGACAGCGGACGGAAGCTGCGCGGCCATGGCCACCAGCGCGAACACGCCAAGCACAGCTGCCAGGCGGGTGCGCCGAGCGCGCACGGTGCGGTCAAGGAGCCCCATTGCGACGACGCCTACGACAAAGACCCGCGCAGGTCAGAGCTTGCAGCGGGATCCGACGGAGCGGAAACGCGCGGAGTGCGCCAGCGGGGGGGCGCAGCGCGCCTGGAGCCATCGGCGGATCGCGCTGGCAGAGCCGCCACAACGTGGCGAGCAGCCCTGCCAACCAGCCGCCCTCCCGGCCGGCTGAGCCGGGCCGGTGGCGGCGGGTTGACGAGGGGCGCAATCGCGAGGCGCTCGTCGCCCTCGGGAGCGGACCTTGCGAGCGCGAGCGAGCCAGACTCTGCGCGACGGCAAGTGCGGGGGGCTGCCCGATTCGGCGCTCCGCGGCTGCGCCTGCTGGCCACCGCAGGGGTCACAACATAGCTACCAAGCCAACGTGTGCGGACGCAGCAGGTGATGTGGCGCGTGCGGGCGTGCATGCTGCTGATACGGCCGCGGGGCAGCGCCTCGATAATGTGCATTCAGCGATTTTGTGTGCAGGTTCCGCAGGTGCAGCGCGACGCGATATGCAAAGCGCCGAACGGCACGGCGCACGCAAGCCTCGGGCGCGCGCAGGGCCGGACCGGGTCGCCCTCAAAGCACGTCATCGAGCTCGATGCCCCCGACGGTCACGGGGCCGGCCATGGCGTCATCGTCATCGTCGTCCGTGGACATTGCAGCATCGTCGTCACCGTCGCTCGCGGCACCAGCAGCGCCCCCAGCGCCCGGGCCAGCCGCTGCCGGAGCCGCTGCCGCCGGGGCTGCGGCCGCCGCCGAAGTCGCCGCTGACGACGACGACGACGACGACGACGATCCAGCCGCCGCCGCTGCAGCCGGCGCCGCTGCCGACTGTGTTCCGCTCCCCCCGCTCGATACGGCTCTGCCGGGACGTGGAGGCAGAGCCCCTTCGTCATGACTCGATCCGGCGCCCTCACCACTTGCGGTTTCGCCGCCTGCGGTTTCGCCGTCGTCGCCCCGCCTCGCGGACGCGCCTGCCCCCTCCGCGCCGTCGCCGTAGGCGTAGCCCCATCCCCAGAGGTGTCTTGCGGCGTAGGCTCGCTCCCCGAGGAAGGAGGTGACTAGGATGCGACCGTTGAACGACCTGCCGGCGATGCCGTCAGCGACCCGCACCGCGGTTTCGGCGGAGTCAAATTCCAGAAACACCCTTCCGGCGCCGGGCACCTCCGGGTGGGGCCACCGCTGCCTGACGAGGGGCCCGCCCAGCAGGACCCCCACGAGGTCGCTGGGGTGGGCCCCGTCGGGTCCCACCCGGCTCTGCACCGCCACAATTGCCCCCGCGTCGGCCTCGCGCTGGGCCATGACGCTGAGCAGCGGTTTCGCGTTGACGGCGCGCGCGGCCCCCGGGGGCACCACGGCGGCGCCGCCGTTGTCCGTTGGGGCCGCGCTGTCCGCCTCCTGGCCCGGCACCCCGGGGGAGGGCGGCGGCGGCACGGGGACCTCCCCGGGGCCCGCGTGCGGGGCGTGGTGTGACAGCAGCTCCCCGGTGCCGAAACCGCGCGCCCGGACACGGGACTTGGCGTCAGCAATGCGGCGAGCGACGTCTGACCGGGACGGCAGAGCCGGCGAGGAGTCAGACCCCGCCACCGTTGCGGCGATGGCTTGCTTGCGGAGTCGCTCCATCTCCGCGTCAATCTCCGCCTCGGTCGTGTCGGCCTCGCCGTCGGCAATCTCCGCCTCCGCATCCAGCAGACGCTCCGCCTCCGCCACAATGGCAGAGCAAATGCGTGAAACCGCAGCAGGGTCAGCTGCCTCGTCGTCGCCCATGCAGTTGAGAACGACCAACACCCGAGAGGGCCCCAGCCGCAGCTCGGGGCCCCCCGGGGTCAGACGCGGCACGCCGTGCAGCGACGGCGGCAGACCCGAGCCGAGCACAGGCGCCTTGGGCAGAGCCACCTCGTAGCCGGTGCCGGCGTGAATGGTCTGCACGGCGGCCGCGGCGGCGTTGGGGGCGTCGCCGCCAGTGACCCCGATGGCGTTGGGCACACCGCCGTCGTGACCGCCGTCGTGACCGCCGCCGCCGCCGCCGCCGCCGCCGCCGCCGCCGCCGCCGGCGTGACCAGAGCCGCTGCCACCGCCGCCACTACCGCCGCCGCCGCCGTTGTGGGCCGGTGTCACCCCCATGGCTTCCTCGTACTCGCGCGGCCGCTGCACCCGCACGGTGCACCCGGCGATTATGGTGTTGCTGAGCGACGCCGCGGCGGATGCCGCCGCCGGGGAGGAGAACTCGGCAAAGGCGAAGGCGTTGCTGGGGTTCCGCTGCACCGAGAGCACGGGCCCGCCGTGCTCGTCCGGCGCGAAGCCGAGCCGGGCCATTGCCTCGGCAAGGCTCGCCTTGATGGACGACTCGGGGACGCCTGGGAGCAGGCCGCCCACGAACATGCGGCGCATCACGCGCGGGGCCAGCCCGGGGGTCTCCTGCCCGGTGGGGGCGCTGGGGCCGGCGCCGGGCGTGGCCTTGATTTTCGCCAGCGCCGCTTGCAGAGCTGCTGCCGCCGCGGCCGGCGAGGGCGCGCCGGCAGGGGTGGCCGACGGCTCAACAGTGCCCCAGCGGCCGCGCTTGCGGGCAGACATGCTTGCTGGCGGTGCGCGCGCGGGCAGCGAGTCACCCGGCGTCGGAGGCGGTGGGTGTCGAGGAAAGCGGCGGCTCGCGGGGCTCTCCTCGAGGCGACCGCGGGCCGCGAGACCACGAGGCGCGTTGACAGACGGGGAGACTGCCGCGCGGCGCTGGCAAACCTCGCTCGCCACGCAGGGTGGGCGGGCTCGGACGCGCTGTGCTGAGGCGCCACGGGCGCGCGCTGCTGCGGGTGCCGCCGCACGATGCAAGTCCGCCGCCGAGCGACGATCCAGACGCAGGCTCTGCTATAGTCGGCCGCAACTAACACAATGGCGCGTTCAGTGTCGGCGCCTTCCCGTGCGCACGTGCGTGGCCGCCGCCTCTGCGCCGCCAAGGCCCGCACGCGCACGCGCTCCCAGCTGGCACACGGCCAGCTGCGTGTCCTCGATGATGTCGCGCCGGGCGCGTGGGAGGCTGGTGATCGGCGCGCCGTTCCAAGCTGCTGCGCGCTCTGGGCCAACTGTTGGATTGTTAGATATTCGAACCGTGTGCCCTCAGCCAGCCCCGCCCTGCACGCAACGCGTCAAAAGCAAGTCACCAGCGCATCGCTCCTGCCGCCGCCGCCCCCCCCCCTCATACGCACTGCGTCAGCCCAGAGGGCACGCCTGCGTTCCCATCCCCTCAAGCGGCAGCACCGAGGCCCACTTGGCAGTCAGCTGCCGCGCCGCGAGTCTGCCCTCCTCCAGCTCTGCCGCCGACAACGGCGCCGCGCCGCCGGCCCCGGGCCGCCCGTCCGGCTGCTGCGGCCCGTGGCCGCCACCGCGGCTGTCTGCCCAGGGGTCCAGCGCCGTGGCCATGCCTGTGGCGGGGTGTACGTGGCTTGTCAGGCCGGACGAGGAGCAGGACAGGCCGACGTCGGCGCCGACGCACCCCGTCCCCCCAAGGCTGGGGTCGAACTGGGCGTGGCTGCCGCGCAGCATGGCCAGCATGTGGCTGCTGGGGACCTGCATGTCGTCGGCAGGCAGGTCCCCCCACACCGGCGTGAAACCGCTGCCCCAGTATGCCCCGGCGTGGGGGACCTTCCTGGACGTGGTGACCATGCCCACAGCGCACCATGCCGGGTCTGACGCGTAGAGCCTGGCCAGCTGCTCGTACAGCGCCGTCTCGAACGAGGGCAGCAGGAACACGTCATCCGAAATGAAGACGAGGAGGTCGCGGTCGCTGAGGGGCCCGTCGGGGCCCGGGGACCCGTCGCTCTTGCGCCAGCGACCCGCGCGCAAGCACGCGTAAGCCTCTGAAACTGTTGTGAAGGATCCCTGGTCCGGGTCGATGACGGTCCAGTGGTGGCCTCCCGGCAGCAGCGGCGACGCGAAGGCCGCCGAACGAAACAGGTTCCGATGTGCGCGTGTGGGGTTGCCGCTGACGCTGAAAAAGTGGATCCTGCCGAACTGGCGGGCGTGGGCCGCGAGCTGGTCGGATTCGCGCTGGGAGCTCGGCCGCGCAGAGGTGAGCGTGCCGACCCCGGGCAGAGTGGCAGTGACGTTCAGCCCGAAGGGGTGAGTTGCGTCGTCCAGCACCACGGCGTCAGTGCAGGCCTCGCCCGCGCACGCGGGCTGCGTTGGCAAGACGGGCCGGCCGACGCGCGCAAGCACCTCGTCCGGGGTCGGAAGCGGCACTGCGACGAGGTCACACTTGCTGCGGGCAACGCGGTCCTCCACCGCGCGGCGCACGGCGATGAGGGCGTCGATGCGCGCTAGCTCGCCCGTTGCCTCAGAGGGAGGAACGCTGGGCGTGTCGCCCTCCGCCGTGGCTGCGGGTTCAAACGGCGCTGACAGCGTGAGGGGCGGCGGGCCGGTGAGCGGCGCGCAGCGAGGGGCGGCGAGCCGGTGAGCGGCGCGCAGCGAGGGGCGGGACGCCGCAGGAGACTGGAAAGAGAAGGACGGCCCAGCGGGCGGCGCGCAGCGGGAAGCGGAATGCCGCCAGGGGTGAGCGGCCAAGAGCGAGCTCGTGACTGGCGGATATCGGCTTGACTCGTGCTTCCCAAGGCCGCCCCAGGGACCTCAGCGGCTCGGGCGAGGGATGGCGCACGCGGAGAGTGGCGCCAGCGCGCCCGCGTACAGACTGGCGGCGCCGGGCGCTGCCGACGCTCGGCCAGGCGGGAGGACCCGCGGCGACGCGACGGGAGCGGATGGGGGCCGCGCTTCGACGGCTCAGCGTGCGCGGCGTCGCGCCGGCGGGTCGATCCCTCCCAAGGGAGGCCACGAGGAGGGACAAGCCGCGCCGCAATGGCTCACGTGCTTCGTACCTGACGATGCGGGCAAGTGCTGGGCCGGGCATGCCCGCGAGGCAGCCAGCCAGGGCCGAGAGCGCCAGAACGCGATGAGTCACGCTTCGCATGGTCGGCCTCGTTGCCGCCTGCGATGGCAGAGCGGGGACAGGCGCGCACCGGAAGGGGAGGGTGCGGAAGGGGCCGAATGCTTGCGCTGTGCGGACCGCTGGGGTCACACTGGCGGCCCGCGCGCGGACCGGGCAACCAAGTGTTCATGACATGCTTGCGAGCAGGCATACATTGGCCCTCTGCCGGGCGCTCGAGGCGACCGCGGGACAGTCGCCGCCCGCCCTGCTCGCCGAAGGACACCTGGCCACGCCCCGCGGCCATTCTTCGTGGCAAGCATGTTCGGGACACCGTTCTGCGGGCCGTCGCTCCGCGGGGCGGCGCTGGCGCTGGTTGCGGCGGCAGTTGCCGTGCAAACGACACTTGCGTTCCTCCCGCCCCAAAACCCCCCGTGGGGCCCGGACTGGTCCCTGAACGGCAGCACCATCAGCATGGCGGCCAACCGGTCCGGCTGGTTCGACGTGTCCCTCGCGGCGCAGTTTGGCGTGGTGTCGTTTGACTGGTCCAACGCCAAGGCGCAGTGGGCCAACGCGCACCCGATGGACTGCGAGGAGCGCATGCTGACGCAGGCGCGGCGCACAAAGGCAGCGCACCCCGCGGGCCACGTGTTCACGTACGCCAACCTCGTGAAGGCGCTGCCCTGGCTCACCACGGTGCGGCGAAAGCTGCTGGACCCGGCCTGCAGCGGGTTCTTTCTTCGGTTTGCGCCGGGAGGCGGCTTTCCCAACGGCAGCTACCACGTGCCGCCTTGCACCGCGGGCAAGTGCAGCGCGCTGTACCACGACCAGGAGCAGACCCCAGAACACCCAAAGGGCGACGGGGACTGCGAGGAGGAGTGCGACTGCGGGCCGGGCCTGCCCTGCGGGGAGTACCTCTGGGACCACCGCAACGGCTCCATGCTCCGCGACTTCCTGGTGAACGAGTACATCGGCGGGCCCGCGTACCTGGGCAGCCCCGCGATATCCGGTCTGTTCATCGACGACTTCTGGTGCTCGGCGCTCGTAAACGGCTCCAAGGCTTGCGCAGACCCCGTGCAGGGCCCCAGCGAGATCAACAGGTACAGCCAGCTGGACATGGGGCTGAGTGACGCTGACATCGCCGCGATCACGCAAGGGTGGCTTGAGACGATGACAGCAGTGCAGGCGCGAGTGCTGGAGCTGGGAGGCTTCACCTGGTCGCTGATGCTCGGACAGAGCAACGCGAACGCCGCCCCTGTGATGCTCCCGAGCGACCCCAAGGGGTGCGCAGCCATGCTGCAGGGCGCCTGCCAGCCAGGCTCGAGCGAGCAAATCCAGCTTCAATCCGCCCCGCTCTTGTTCGGGCTCAACGCCTCGCACGGCAACGCGTCCGTCCCGCTGCCGCAGCTCGAGCAAGACGTCGCCGCCTTCCTTTTGCTCCGCGGCCCCAGCGCCTTCATCGGGTGGGGCCAGCGGGGCCTTACCTGGCCGGTCGGCGTGTCGTGGGCCAACCAGACCAACAAAACCGTGCTTCTGCCGCCCCTGCTGCGGTCCAACTTTGGCGCACCACTGTCAAACTGCTCCCAGGTGAAGCCTGGCGTCTTCAGGCGGGCGTACGAGTCGGTTGTGGCCACGCTGGACTGCAATTCCTTCAGCGCACAACTGACTGGCGCACCCTAGGCGGCGCAGCGGCAAAGCTGCGTCCGCAGCGAGCCAGAGGTGCGCGCGTGCCCTTTTTTTCTTCTTCTTCCAGTGGCTACGTTGTGGGCTGCCTGCGTGTCGCAGCTGCCGCCAACGCGTTGACAAACATTTGCAAAGGCTGAACCTGCCTGCGCCGAATACATCACTCGATCCCTTTATAAACGCCAGGAGAAGGTGCTCCTCGAATCTCAGCCGAGCGCATTGGAATTCCCCTTTGCTACAGACAATGCCAGCGTGGCGCGAGCAGTTCTTGGTCAGGTTATTCGGGGTGCTCGGGCATTGGCCAGAATTCCTGGAATCGCGGGGCAGGAAGCGTTCAAGAAATGCCAAGGCCTGCCGCCGCACCGCTCAGGCGCCCTCGAGCGGCAGTGCGTGATTGCCCCGTCTGCGCGGGCCAGCCAGAGCTGTCAGCGAGGCGCGGAGAGCGTGTGAAGGCCCTTGCACCATCGAGCAGTAAATCTGGTCGACACCGTATTTGGAGCGTGGCTGGGATTCTGAGTTATTTGATTGCTGAGCATTGCGGCAAGTTTTGTTGTGCGCGGCCGTTTGCCCTGGCGGCCACTGCCAGCCTCCACGCCGCTGCCGCAGTCCTAGTCCGGGCGCTAGATCAGGAGCAGCAAGGGCACGCGTTGGGCCATGCCGCGGCGGCTCGCGGGGAGCACGGGCGCGATTGCCAGGGAGCAACATGCCATCGCCCAGTCGACCAGCGATCGCTCGCCTGTCCGGCACAGCTCTGCCGGGCTCGCAACGGTGTCCCGCCCGCGCGCAGCCGGCACCCGGGGGCGCCACAGCTTGACCCCGCGCCGGTCGCGTGCCCGCGCCGCGTGTGAGCCGGCCTCGGCCCCGCGCCTGCGCTCGTCGGTCAGCTGATCGCGCCTTTGGCCCCGGCCTTGTGCGCCGCGTCCGGCCGTCAACCGGCCCAGCAGCGGCCGCCGCGCTCCGGCGTCCGCAGACCAGCCCTCGCCGCACAGGCGCTTGTGCTCCCCGGGGAGGCCGTATCTGTCGTCGGGCGAGCGCACCGGCGGCGCGCTGAAGCCGGTCGGTGCCGGACACGCAGCAGCGGGCTCAGGCGCTCGCTGCTGCTGACGCCGCCGCGCGCCCGCAGCGTCTGCAGCGGCAGGTACCTCTGCGGGTGCAGCTGCTGCATCGGCTGCCGCAGTCGCTGCGGCCGGTAGGCTGAGAGCCGCGGGTCGTCGTCGCTGCGCCAGGGAGTGCCGCCGCGATGGCCGCACCGTCCGCGCCCGGCGGCATGGCAGGCGGGGGGCGAGGAGGGGGCGGCGGGCCGCGAGCGACGGCCAGCGAGGGGCGTCGACCGCCGCGGCTGCCTCCGCTCAAGACCGGCACCGTGCAGCCTGCGCTGGCGTCGGCGCCTGGGCACTTGCCCACCGACCTTGCGTCGCACATTGCCGCGAACGAAAAGGGCGACTCGAAGCAGGGCCGGATCGAAACCTTCCTGGCGTCCAAGCAGCCGCACGAGGTGTTTGCGCTGTTTGACGAGGACGGGTCTGGCGCAATCGCGCTCGACGAGTTTGAAGCCGCCCTCAAAATGCTGGGAGTTTTTGTGCCGGAGGCGGCGGTGCTGAGCCTGTTCCGGCGGCTGGACCTCGACGGCGACGGGTACCTCTCTCAGGACGAGTTCGTGCAAGCGTTCCATATGATCGCCGGGGGGGGCGCTGCGGGCGGCGCGGGCCTGGGCGGCTTTAATCCCTCGGGGCTGCTTCACCCCGGGGACGCCTTCGCCATGTTCGACGCAAAGCGGCGGTGAGTCACGGGCGCGCCATCCGGGCACGCGATAGAGTGCGGCGGCTGCCCTCCGGGCTGCGCGTGTCTGTGCCCGTGTCTGTGTTCCGGGCACTGGGGGGGGTGCGTGCGTGGGGGCGAGTGGAGTGGGCTCTGGGGGAGGCGTGCGTGGGGGCGAGGGGAGTGGGCTCTGGGGGGAGGCGTGCGCGGGGCGAGGGGAGTGGGCTCTGGGGGGAGGCGTGCGTGGGGGCGAGGGGAGTGGGCTCTGGGCGTCGAGGGGAGTGGGGCGAAGAGGCGAGGCGTGGGGGCTGGGGGTGGTTCCCAGTCTTTCGCTCGTCTCGGAGCCGCCGCTCGTTCCGCATTCGTTGCTTCCGGTTTAACTATGAATCTCGGTAGTTATTCTTCGGACTTCGGACTCGTAGTTGAAGATCCTAGTTCAGCACCGTGCCCCCCCCCCTTCAGTTTCGTGTTGCAAACGCGCGCAACCGCCCACCACCCCCCCCACTTCCCACACTCTCTCAACCTCCCCGCCCGCCACGTGGCACCGTGCCCCCCCCCACGCAGCGGCGCGCTTGACGAGGTTGACCTGGCACTGCTGCTGGAGTACATGGGCGTCGAGACGGACGACCGCCGGCTGCACCGGCTCTTCCGGTCAGCTGACAAGGACGGGAGCGGGCTGCTGGAGTACGGCGAGTTCAAGGCCGTGTGGTTGCGGCTCGTAGATGCCAAGGCTGAGCTGCAGGCGAGGGGCATCCGCGCCGGCCGGTGGAGCACGGGGGGTGAGGTGCTGAGGCTGCTGGAGGCCGCCGTGGACAGGGAGGAGGCGGAACAGCGCGCTGCCGTGGAGGTGGCGCGGCGGGTGCAGCGGCGCAGACAGCGACAGCGGCAGCGCCGCGCCGACGCCGCGGAGTGCAGAGCCCTCGCGGACGAGGCGCTGGCCGCCGCCCTGGACGCCTGCGGCAGCGTGTTCGTGTTCGGGGGCGGCGCCCGCGGCGAGCTTATGGAGGCCCCCCAGCCGGTCCCAGGGGGCCCCGGGGGCCTCACCATCATGCGCCTTTGGGCGGAGCGCACGGGCAGAGGCGCCATCGCAAGCAGAGCCAGGGAGGACGAAGTGAGGTATGGAGCCGTTGACCTGGGCTCTGCCAAGGGCGCCGCCGACGTCGTCGAAGTGAGCAACGGGGAGGCGCTCCGGCAGCGCGCCGACCACCGACCGTGGGACAAACGGGCGGCAGAGCTGCGACGGGCGCGGCGGCTAGGCGACGACGTCGACGAGCAGATTCGGCGCGAAGACGCCGCCGCGCGGCGGCGTGAGAGACGCCTTGCGATTGAGCAGCGCGGACTGAGCGACGCCCCTGGGCAGGGCGCCGGCGGTGACGCTGACGACAGCGACGTGTCGGACGACACTGGCAGCGAAACCGCCGCGAAACCGCGCGGGGCGGACGGCGGGTCCGATGGCGGCGGCGGCGGTGCTGACGCTGACGACGGCGGCGCCGCTGACGAGAGCGACGCGAGCTCTACTGAGGACGAGGACGAGGAGGACCTTCCTGACGCGTCGGCGATGGCTGCCATCGTTCGGGATTACAATACGCCGAGGGAGGGGCTGGGGAACCGGCTGGCTCTGCTGAAGAAGATGAACGAAGTGAGAGCGAGCTCTGCCGCTGCTGCGGCGGCGGGCGCGGCTCTGCGCGAGCGGCGGGTTCGGGAGGCGCGGTGGCTGTGGCTTCGGTCGACGTCGCCGTATCTTCGGCAGGAGTCTGCCGCCCTGCGAGGGACGCGCGTCGCTCAGAACACAGCGCACCTGTGGGGCAGACGCGTGGTGCGAGCGACGGTGAGCGACGCTGTCGCAGCCTGCGCCGACGTCACCGGCGAGCTCTTCGTATGGGGCGGACGCCGCGAAGACGCCGCCACGCGCAGAGCCGTTGCAGAGGCAAGCAGAGCCACTTCGTCGATGTTGGTCGCGGCGCGGCGCGAGGCGGCGCTGACAGCGTCGGCCGCCGCCGCAGCAAGCGCCGTCGGCGCAGTGGGCACCACTGCCCCGCGCGCCGTCGCCCAGCGAGGCGGCCGCCCGGTGCGATCACTGGGCGATTACCTCGGCGTCGGGCACGCCGCCGCCGCCCACCGCCTCGAGCGCGCAAGAGGCTTCTTCACCACGGGGGCGGGCCCCGGGGGCACTGACCGGACGATGACCATCGCAAGGATGGCACAGCGTGAAACCGCGGCAGAGCCGATGGAAGGATCCGGGAAGCGAGAGGGGGATGGTGGTGCGGTTGCAAGAGCGGGTGATGGGGTGGTGATTGCACATGCCGGGGCGGTTTCGCCTGGGCGCCAGGCTGCCGGGCGAGAGGCGTGGGGTGCAGAGCCGGCAGAGGCGTTCGGCGGTGCCGGTGGTGGCGGCGGCGGCAGCGGTGGTGGAGGCGGCGGCAGCGGCGGCAGCGGTGGTGGTGGCGACTGGCGGCGACGCGAGATATGGGGTCTGACTCCCGGGGGTCTGTCGGCTGCCGGTCGTCCCGCCATCACCAACCCATCGGCAGGTGGGGGTGGTCTCCACGAAACCGCGCCAGGCATGCCTGCCCCTCGAAGTCTGGCCATGAGGGCTCTGCCAGCTCTGCCGGACCTGCCCCGGCTGGAGTGGGGAGAGCCGGTGCTGGCCTCCGGGCCGACTTCGGCGGGCGATGGGATGAAGAGAGTGCTGTTCGACGCTGCGGCGGCGGGGGCGGAGGACGCGATGTGGCTGCAGCTCGAGGAAGAGGAGGAGGCGGTGGGGGCCCGGGTAGGGGCCCTGGTGGGGGCCCGGGAGGGGGGACCTGTCGGTGAAACCGCGCTGACGTCCTACGCAGGCGGTGGAATTGGCGGTGGTGGGCGTGGGGATGCCGTTCCCATCGGGGCCGTGGCGGTTTCGCCTGCGGTTTCGCCGGGATGGAAGCTGGTGTTGTCGCCGCGAAGTGCAGCTCTGCTCTGCGTGAGCGACGCCGTGGCAACGCAGACGTCAACCGCGGTTTCACGTCGTGCCCGCGTGGGGCAGAGCGGTCGGTACGACGGCCCCGCCCACGGCGCGGCTGAGACGTCGGCGGCGGCCGCCCGTCGGGAGCAGCTGCTGGCATCGCGAGTGGGCGCGGTGAAACTTGTGGCCGAGCGACTCGGGGTGTGGCAGGACCCCCCCGGCGGGGCCCCCCGCGTCCGCTGGGCCCGGCGAATCATTATGCCGCGGATCCCTCTGTCACGGGTCCGGGTCATGCTCCGGTCAAGGGGTCTCTTGCTCGATGACGTCACAGAACGAGCGATCGACCAAGCGGTCCTGGGCCTGGGACCCGTCCCCGCCACGGGCGGCCCGGCTAAGACCGCGGCCGCCGCTGCCATGGAGGCAGCGGTGGAGGCCGAGGCGCCGGCAAAGCGCTGGGACCTCGTGCAGAGCCTGGCGCTGGCTCTGCAGGTTGAGAGACGCGCACTGACGCTGGTGAAACCGCGCGGCAAGACCAAGCAGTCAGCTGACGGGAAGTCAGCTGACACTAAATCGGCCGAAGACCACCCTGAACCGGAAGGATCCGCAGCGGCGGCAGCAGCAACGGCACCAGCACCAGCAGCAGCAGCAGCTTCAACGGCAGCAGCATCGGCACCAGCAGCACCAGCACCGGCGGCGGCGGCGGCGGCGGCGGGGTCCGCGGGGGCGGTTCCAGCGGCAGCGGCTTCCAAAGCGGTCTCCGTTCCTGTGGCTGGCCACGTCGGCTCTGCCGAAGGGACTATGACAGTCACTTCCCCATCAGACGACAGTCACCCTCGACGGGGCCGCGTCGCCCCTGCCGCGAAACCGGCGGGGGAAAGTGCAGCGACCGCTTCGCGCGGAAACGGTCCGTCCGTTTTCGACGAAACCGCTGCGATCGAAGTGGACGCGGCGCTACGAGAGGCCGACGCGGACCCGGCGGCCCTGCACCGGATAGCTGGGTGGGAGGCTGCCATCTTCGCTCAGGAGGACGAACAACGGGTGGAGATCTATGCGCGCACAAAGACTGACTTCGTCGGCGACGCCACCGAACGACCCGGCGGCCTGCGTGGGTGGTGGCGGCGGCGGCGGCTGCGGAGCCAGGCGCGACGCGCAGTTGACTCGCTGGTGACCGCCTGGCGACCGCTCGTGCCTGCCTACCTCGAAGCGGTTTCTGCTGTCCAGCGGGAGCGCGAGCAGCTGGAGGAAGCGGAGGCGGCGGAACGTGAGGCTGCCATCGCTGCCGTCAAGGCAGCCACCTCCAAGCGGGAGGCTCTGCTGGTTTCGCCGGAGTGGGTTGAGCTGGCCGGCAGAGCCGTCGTGACGGTGCAGGAGGGGCAGGACTACGGACAGCGCGGCTCGGGGGAACCTTTGGCCGACGCGAAACCGCGACGCGTGGAGGCTCGCCTTGTGACCGTTGGGCGACGAGACGTCATGATGCGACGGCGAAACCGCCAAGCGATGGCGGAGACGCAAGCAGAGCTGGTGAACGCTGTTCTGGCAGAGCAACTTCGCAAGCAGAAGCTTGCGGCCAAACGAAATGCCGACGGAGGCAGCGACGCCGACGACGACGACGACGACGACGCAAGTGCCGGTGCCGGTGGCGGTGGCGGTGGCGGCGGTGGCGGTGGCGGCGGTGCCGGCGGCAAGTCCGGGGCGCTGAGTGAAGCCGCCGAATACCGGAAGCGCCTGACTCTGATGGGGGGCGGCGGGTCACTCCCGGCGTCTCTCACCGTGGCATCCGGCTGGGAGGCCGCTGCCCGCCTTGTGCGGCAGCTTGAAGCCCAGGCTAGGGCCGAGGACGCCGACGTCGCCTCCGACGCCGGGACGGGCGTCGGAGGGGCGCGAAGTGGCTCTGCCAGGTCGCTGGACCCGTGGGACGATGCGCAGTCAGACTATGATCGAAGTGGCTCTGCCAGGGGTGTTGGCTCTGCCAGGGACGAGACGTCGCTCGTTGAGCGGTACGAAGAGGCCTTCCGGCCGCCAACGGCTCTGCGCAGCGGTTTCACCACGGTCGAGATTCGCGGTTTCACGCTATCGGGCGCTCCGAGGGTGGTTGGCACCAAGGGCGGGGCATTTGCCGCTGCGGCTGGCACGGAACGAAGTGGCTCTGCCGGTGGTGAGGCGTCCTCTGCCGGTGGCACGACGAGCGAGGGGCCGGTGGCTCTACCGGCGCGCGTGTACGCGGTTTCGTGCGGGCCCGGACACTTCTTGGCGCTAGACGTGTCTCAGGGTCTGATGGCTTGGGGCGACGGTGCCCGGGGCCGGACGGGACTGGGCCATCAGGGGCTAGTCACGCGCCCATCACCGGTTCCGGTTGAAGTTGGCAGGCTTGTGGCTCTGTCCGCGGTTTCGGCGGGCCAGAGTCACTCGATGGTGGTCGAGGCGGGAGGGGGGGCCCTGTGGGCCTGGGGAGAGGCCTCCCACGGGGCGCTCGGCCTGGGAGTGTTCCCGCCCACCGGGCTGGTGGGCAGCCGCGGCCCCGGCAGCCGCGACCTGCTCGTCGATGACCACCACTCCCGGACCGTGCAGGGCGCGGGGGGCTTCCTCCGCGACGCGGACACGGGGGAAATATTGTCCGGCGGAGGGGTCGGAAAGGACGACGATCGACCAGCGGGCGGCAGAGCCACTTCGCAGTCGGTTGCTGCAGTTGGCTTTGGAAGTTACTCCGACGCCGCTCGTCTGGCCGGAGGCGGCAGAGCCACTTCGCGGCCTGCTCTTCGCCCCGGCGGTTTCAGGGGCGGCGTCGGCGTCGGCGTCGGCGTCGTCGCGTCCCCGCCGGCGTCGGCGTTGGCGTCGGCGTCGGCATCCCGACGACGCATGGGCCTTCCCGCCGCTGGGGCCCTGCCAGCGGGCACGCGACACGCCTCGGCGGTTTCGCGTGCGTTGGGCGACGCCAGCGGTGGCTGGCTCTCATCGGGCGGCGGTGGAGGCGCCGGAAGACGAGCGATCGACCAAGCGGCGTCGCTTGCTCCGCCCGGCTCGCGCGGTGTTGGTCCTGGTCGCTGGACTCCGCACGCGAAACCGCAAAGCGACGTCGACGGTGTGTTTCTCCTTGACCGACGCAACGCATCAGCTTCCCTAGGTCATGCCAGCGGTTTCGCGGACGACGTCGGCGGGGAGACGATGCCGCCTCCGTGGTTCACTGGGTCGCGCCTCGCTGACCGGACCTCCCATGCCGGCAGAGCCACTTCGCGCGGGACCGTTATCGCCACGCCACAGCATCGCTCCGGGGCGGCTCTGCCGGGCAGGCCGCCGGTTTCGCCAATCGTCGCCGGCGCCGAGTCGTACCATCTCGTCACGTCGCTCTCAAGGGGCGACGGCGGTTTGGCGTCACGGATGGGCTCTGCCACTTCTGGCAGAGCCGGAACCGGCGCTGGGGAACGCCTCGGCCAGTCTGTTCGGTTTGCCAGCGGAACGCTTCCGGGAAGTGGCTCTGCCGGCAGAGCAGGCTTCGGCGCATTGTCGCTCCGTGGTCGATCGGCGGGTGACCGGGCAGTGATGACTCCGGGATGGCGGGGCCCCAGCGGTTTCGCACAGCCGCTGGCAGAGCTGTACCAGTCCGACGACGACGAGTATGGTTTCGTCGGTGACCGGCGATGGGACGCTGACGTCGGACGCAGCGGTTTCGCGGGCGGCCGCGCTGGCCCTGCCGGCGCTGGTGCTGGTGCCGGTGCCGGTGCCGGTGCCGGTGCCGGTGCCGGTGCCGGTGCCGGTGGCGCTGGTGCTGGTGCCGGTGGTGGAGGCGGCTATGGCGTATCCGCTGAGGAGGCGGCGGAGGCGGAGGCGGACTTTCAATCCGCCGTGGCGGTGACCCCAGCCGATATGACGCGGCTCCTGGAACCCGGACCACGCGGCAGAGCCGAGGGTGGAAGGATCGCAAGGGCACTTCGTGGTGTGTTCGTGGTCAGACCCACGCGCGTGCCGCTTCCGCCGGGAGTGAAGGTCCGGGCGGTTTCGTGCGGAGCGATGCACTCCGCACTGGCAGACACTGCCGGCCGCCTCTGGGTCTGTGGCGCCGCCGCCGGCGGGCGGCTGGGTCTCGGAGACAAGGTCACGCCTGAGGTTGTGCCTGACCTAACCCTGGTCACTTCGCTGGCAGAGCTGGGCGTGCGTATCGCCACAGTGAGCTGCGGCGCGGCCCACACCATTGCCGTGGCAGAGCTCACTGAACTGGCAGAGCTGGGTGGTGGTGAAGTGAGTGCAGCCGATGAAACCGCGGCTCTGCTGGCAGGATCCGGACTCCACGGCCACGTGAGCGGCGGAGAGGTGTACGTTGCAGGATCTGCCTCCGCGCTCGGAGAATTCGGCGGCGAAACGTTCCGCCGTGTTCCTGGCCTGCCGCCGGTGCGGAGAGCCGGTGCAGGCTTCAGTCACTCGGCCGTCGTGACGGCGGCGGGCGAGCTTTGGACGTGGGGCACGGACCCCAACGGATGCCTCGGGCATCCCCTCGCGAAACCGCCAGACGGCGAAACGGCAACTGAAACCACTGACAACGGTTTCGCCAGTGACTCCAGCCATCAGCGGCGGGTCGGCTGTGGGTCACCGAAGCGGGTGGACGCGCTGTACAACGCACCCGAAAACCTCGCCCTCGACCGGCTCTGCCGGCAGAGCTCCACGTTCAACGAGCGACACGCCTTCCTAGCCGTGGACGGGGAGGTGCGGGGCGGCGAGGCCGCGTGCTGCACCCACACGCAGCGCGAGGCAGAGCCCTGGTGGGAGGTCGACCTGGGGGAGCTCTGCGCTGTGGAGGCGGTGGAGGTGTTCGTGCAGCACGCGGGATGGCACAAGACGTCGGCCAACAAGACGTCGGCCAACAAGACGTCGGCGGCCGGCAGTGCCGCTGCGGCGAGCCGCGCGGGGGGAACCCTAGGCCGAGGTGGATTCGACGACGTCGCTGGCGCCGCTGACGCTGGCGACGACGTCAGCGGCGTCGCTGGTCGGAGTCAAACCCCGGTGTGGCGGGGGGCAGGGTCCGGCGCCGATCCTTCCGACAGTGCCAGCGACGCAAGGATGACGTCATCGGGGAGGATGCGACCCGGATCGCGCATCGGCGGCACCGGCATGCGGGGTCAGACCCCAGCCCTCGACGAGGAGGCGTCGGACAATCTTTCCACCGACGAGGTCAGCCGGCGGTCAGTGCCACTCTTCGCCATGCTGGCGGCAGAGCCGTTTCCCTCGCGCGTGGGTCCGGGAACGCTCCTCGAGGCGCGAAACCGCTCCGTGGCGTGGCGGCGGCTGAGCAGCGGACGGCGGGCGCTGGTGTGGTCGCCGCCGCCGCGAACGCTGGCCAGGTACTGCCGCGTGCAGCTTGGTCGTCCGGGGGGCGGGTTTCTGCACCTGGCACAGGTAAGGGTGGTTGGGCGTCGGTCAATCCTTCCGCCGAGGATGCCTGTGGTTGACGTCGCCTGTGGGAAGGACTCCACCATCGCCGTCACGGCGTTCAGGAGGGATCCAGCCGCCCTGGAGGAGCTCTACCGGCGAAGTGTGGCGGCGGATCCTGCCAGCGCAGAGGTCCTACAGCTCCTTCCAGGCTATGCTCCCGCCCACGCCAAGCTGGGGTCTGACTACCGCGACGCCAAGACACGTCTCCGGGAGGAGTCAGCGCGCCGACCACCCTCCCCCCGAGCCATGCGGCGCCAACGGACACGTGAGATCGAGCAGCGACAGCGCGAGAGACAGGCGCGCAGAGCCGCAGCCGCGACCGCCGCGGCCGGCGATGCGGCAAAGCTGGCCCGCGGACGAATGGCCAAGCAGCAGGCACGAAAGCAGGCACGCGACCTGTCTTCAACTGCAACTGCAACTTCAACTTCAACTTCAACCAAAGGAATGGCTGGTGCTGGTGCCACTGACGACGAAGTGGACGCCACGGTTGCGGCTCTGCCGGACGCCGAGGGCCCGGACCAGTGGCGTCAACAGGCAGTTGCCGCCGCGCGGGCGTTGCTGGAGGAGGAGGACTGCATGAAACCGCCGGAGGAGAGCAACTGTCCGAACTGCTTCCGGGGCCACCGCTGTGCGAGCTGTCGGTTTCACGCGAAGTGGGTGGTTCCGTTCGCCAGCAGGCAGTACGGTAGAGCCCTCGCAAACCGGCAGCGGGTCGAGCAGGAGGTGGCGGAGCGGCGGCGCGCGGCGCTTGAGCGAGCTGCGACCGGGTCAGCTGACGTTGATGTCGTGCTGATGGAGTTGGAGGCGCAACTGAAGGAGGAGGCGGCCCGGGCGCCTGACGGTGGAGGGATTGGCTCTGCCGCGGAAGCGAAGTCGCGAGTGCCTGCCTACCGGCAGTGGCCGCTGCGCGACGTGATCGAGGCTGTGCTCACGGAGAATCGTTCCGCCGCGGGGGAGGCCAGCGATGACTCCGACCTGGACGAGGTGCCCCGGCCCATCGCTGTGGACTCCCGCCGAGCCGAGGCGCGAGCGACGCGGGATCTACGCCGGCAGGCTAAGAAAGGGTGATGAGGGCGTGATGCACCGGCCATGGCAAAGGCCCGGGGGGTGGGGGGGGGGGCAGGGGTCTTCCAGCGTGGTGCTCTCGCTTGCTTGCTTGCTTGCTTGCTTGCTTGCGTGCTTGCTTGCTTGCTTGCTTGCTTGCTTGCTTGCTTGCTTGCTTGCTTGCTTGCTTGCTTGCTTGCTTGCTTGCTTGCTTGCTTGCTTGCTTGCTTGCTTGCTTGCTTGCTTGCTTGCTTGCTTGCTTGCTTGCTTGCTTGCTTGCTTGCTTGCTTGCTTGCTTGCTTGCTTGCTTGCTTGCTTGCTTGCTTGCTTGCTTGCTTGCTTGCTTGCTTGCTTGCTTGCTTGCTGCTTGCTTGCTTGCTTGCTTGCTTGCTTGCTTGCTTGCTTGCTTGCTTGCTTGCTTGCTTGCTTGCTTGCTTGCTTGCTTGCTTGCTTGCTTGCTTGCTTGCTTGCTTGCTTGCTTGCTTGCTTGCTTGCTTGCTTGGTTGCTTGCTTGCTTGCTTGCTTGCTGGCTTGCTTGCTTGCTTGCTTGCTTGCTTGCTTGCTTGCTTGCTTGCTTGCTTGCTTGCTTGCTTGCTTGCTTGCTTGCTTGCTTGCTTGCTTGCTTGCTTGCTTGCTTGCTTGCTTGCTTGCTTGCTTGCTTGCTTGCTTGCTTGCTTGCTTGCTTGCTTGCTTGCTTGCTTGCTTGCTTGCTTGCTTGCTTGCTTGCTTGCTTGCTTGCTTGCTTGCTTGCTTGCTTGCTTGCTTGCTTGCTTGCTTGCTTGCTTGCTTGCTTGCTTGCTTGCTTGCTTGCTTGCTTGCTTGCTTGCTTGCTTGCTTGCTTGCTTGCTTGCTTGCTTGCTTGCCCGATCAGCCCTGGTGTGTGCGATCGTAGGGAGTGGTAGTCGTGCGTCAGGCAGTGGCCAAACGGGCACCTGGCAGGTGTCCGGCGCCAGCGGGCTGGCAGTGGCGGTGCCTCGCTTGGGGACTGCACCCACAGGGGCACTGTGAAACGCCCCAAGCCGCCTCCCAGCCTGCCGCGGGATGGCTCGGGGCGGGTCGCGAATGCGGCGTTGCCCTCACACAAGCCTCAATGCCGACCGCAACGGGCCCGGGAGTGCTGCGCGAACGCACGCACTGCACGGCAGGCAAAGCGGAGCGCTCGATGCGCGCGCCTTGCCGGAGAGCTGCCTGTCCTGGCCGCCGACGCGGGCGGGCAGGCCGGAGCTCGGGACAACTCCTGGGCCACGCCGGGGGCGCCACCAGCACGCTGCGGTGAAGTCGCGCGGCCCAGGAGAGCGTCGAGACGGTGCCAGGCGGCACGTCTGTTGTGCCGGGGTATAAAGTCTACGCTTGCGGACAAATATGCACCCATCCGGCTACCGAACTGGGCGGTCTCATGAAAGCGAGGAGTGTGAGCGCACTTAGCCAAGCGATCGTTTGCTAGTCTCAGGCCGCTGGCCCCCGCTGAGAGGCAAGATGGCGCTGAAGCGTGTCGCTGAAACACACACAGCAACGCTTCCAAGCCCGCCCACCCCGGCCCCCCTTCCCCCCTGTCATCCCGTACAACGCATCCACGCAATCGTAAGTGTGGCCACGAGAGGCAACCACCCAGAGCGCGCGACCAACGCCCACTCGATCCTTCCACAGGACCCGCCCTCCTCCTACCACCCTGCCGCCGGCCGCCACACGTCCTCCACAACGCCGCCCTCCCCGACGACGTGGTGCGTCTGGTGCTGGCACGCGGCCATGCAGCTGTGGTTGGGCACGATTCGCACCACGCCTCCCAGCGGCAGCTCTGTCCACGGCATCGGCGACCCGTCCAGCGTCCCGACTACGCCGTGCTCCTGCGACAGCCGAAGAACGATGAGCCTTCCGCCGAAACCGCGCAGCTCCCCCCAGTGCTCCACACCGCCGCTGTCCTTGTGCAGAGCCGTTCCGCCTGCGTTGACCAGCGCCTCGTTCCGGTCCGGGTAGTGGCTTAGCACAGTTGCCAGCACGTGGCAGGCAGAGCCGACGCACTCCGTCGACAGCGCCCCGGATGTGGATCCGCTCGCAGGCTCGACAGAGCGCGCCACCGGCTCTGCAGACGTTGACGACGTTGACATTGACGACGAGGACGAGGACGAGGTCGATGCGGCGGTCAGCCGCGCAGAGCCCTGCCCCGACCCGGCGGCGGATTGTTTCACCGAGCCAGAGGCCACCTGCTGACGGTCCAGCAGCGTGTAGTTGCCGGGGTGGACCTCCGTGGCCCCGGCGTCGGCGAGCGGTTTGAGAGACGCGGGGGCGCACACCGATGGCGTCGACCCCACGCTCACGACTGCCACCGGGATTCCGGCCGCACGAACCGCTGTCGCGGCTTTGCCAGCGCGCTGAGCTTCAAGCAGAGCCACTTCAGTTGCTCCGGCTCTGCCGGACGGGGTGTTGTACGCGTTTCCGCTGTGGGAGTAGAGCCCTGCCAAGGACAACCAAGGGCTGCGTTGGACAGCGCGCGCCAGCGACACCAGCGGGGAATAATTTTCCCGGGTGACGTCGACGCCCTCCCGGCCGTAGCCACAGTCGATCGCTACGAACACCGAGAGACGACGAAGTGCCTCCCTGGCAGAGCCGTCGGCAGGACGTCGGCGCTTGGTCGCGGGACCGTCGGCGCCAGCCAGAGGGGCAGCAGTGGCGGCGTCTGCTGCTGCCGCTGCTGCCGCGTGGGCGGCGCCCACAGGCGTCTCCGACACAGCCACCGCAGGCGTGGAGAGCGCCGACGTCGACGCCGACGAGGACGAGGACGAGGACGAGGACGACGAAGACGACGAGGACGACGATTCAGTGGTGATGGGCTGATGACCCGCCAGCGACAGGGCTGTTCCGCCCGAGGGGCGCCCTGTCACCGCGGCCGCTGCTGTTGCCTCCGCGATAGCTGCAGCCGCCGCGTCGATAGCGGCTGCGACCGCGTCGTCGTCGACGGGCCGGGGGTCCGTGGCAGAGCTGCGCACCGCGGGCAGTTGCCCGGCCGCTGCTGCCGCTGCCATCGCCCCCTCCAACGCACGCACATGCTCCGCACAGTCCACCATGACGCGAAACCGCGGCACGATTGCGTGGAGCGCTGTGACCCGGGCGAGCGACGGCGGAGCAATGTTCAGGGGCACAGCCCACGTAATGTCCTTAAAGCCCCGGCCGGCCAGGGCCTCCGCCTCTGCGGCCGTGGAAACCACTACAGCCGGGGTGCGGGCGCCGGATGCCTCCTCCTCTGCGCTCACGGGCGGAGGAGGATTTGGAGCGGGGGCTGTCGCCGGCGCCGGCGCCGCCGCCAGAGTCGCTGTCGCCGCAGCCCCCGCAGCCGCACCCGCAGCTGCTTCTGCGCGATGGGACGACCCCCATGCGGATGTGCTGGCCGCTGCGTCGGGGTCGACGGGCCACGGACCGAGCTGTGTCTGCAAGCGAGCCGCCTCAGCGCACTTGGTCGTCTTAAAGTGGGGCCGCAGAGCGAGGCCGGCGGCGCGGCACTTGGCCGAAATGGCGCGGCAGTTGGCCTCCAGGACGGGCCGGAGGATGACGAAGGCGGGCGTGGGGTAGATGTCCCTCTCGAGGGCGGCGCTTGGCTGGGACATGGCCAGATCTAGCGACAGGCCCGACCAGGGGCGGACAGGGGTGCGGAGCGGGGTCGCAGAGCCATGGGCCGCCGAGGCGGGCTCCGGGCGCACGTCGATGCTAGCGGGCCGCGCTCGCTTCGACGCCATGGCGGGCCGCGCGCGGGCGTGCGCTGCAGGTTCGTTTTCTGGGTTTTCGCGCTGGCCAGCGCGGCAGAGCTCGTGTTCGCGCGTTCGACCAAGGACAAGACTGGGGCCAAGTTGAAGCGGATGTCCTGTCGTTGTGCTCCGTTTGCCGACCCGACAGTCGTGTCCGCGGGGCCGGCCGCAGGCAGGTGCACGGGCACGCGACTCTGGAGTGGCCAGTGCTCGGCAACGGCTCGGCCATCCGGGAGAGGGGTCGGCGACGCGCGTGCGCGCCGAGACGGGGGCGCTGGACCCGGCGCCGCGCGCCCTGGCCGGCTTGGCGAGCAAGCGCGACGCCAGCGCGATGGTCGGGCAGGCGCTGGCGGCAGGCGCGTGGCCGGGCCGAAAAGCTCGGCCATGAGCGGCAGGCAAGGCCGGCGGCGGGGCTGCGGGGGCGCGGGCGCAATGCAGCAGTTGTGGTCGCTCTCCCGCGAGCTGTGATGGGTTGTGGATGGCGACCTTTTCGGCGCCGAGGGCAGCGACGCGCCTCTTCAACGAGCGGGCCGTCTGCGCGCTGCTTGCTGCCCCGCGCGGCGAGGCAGTCTCGGACACGGCCTTCATCCCTTGCCCACCGTCCCGCCTGTCGCGCGCGGTGCCGCTGCGCGCGAGCAGCGCAGCTGGGGGCCCGTGGCGCGAGGGGCTCGGGCACGTCACGCGACGGCACGACGGAGTCAGAGGGCAAAACAACGCCCTCGGACTCGGATCCACCCGGCACAACGGAGAGTACCGGTCCACACGACGCCTTGTGCCACTCCGCTCCCAACCACGTGTGCCATTTCCGGCACTGCGCCTGCCCTGGGGCACGTCAGTTTCGGGCGGGTGGCAACCACCACTCTGAAGGCGTCGCGGAAGTGGCCAGCAATCGACGAATTCGCCTGCGGGTCGATCGCTGACCAAGGGCACTCCTTTTGGCGGCAGGCGGCCCCGACTCTGGCGGCCCCCGCGCCAGCCAAGCGCCCCTTCCTCGCCCCCCCCGGCACGCCTCTACGGCACCCCCGCGCGCGTCTGCGGCTCGGCTCGCAGCCCCGGTTGAGGCCGGGAGCCCGACAGCCGCCGCAGGTTCAGACCCCCGTTCACGGCAATGGCAACAGCTTCGCCGGGCCCCGCGCAAGAGTCGCCCGGCCCTGGCCCCCGCTCCGGAGCCTTCGATGCTCCCCAGGGGGGGTCCCGTCTGGTGAGGGCCATCGCCCGCTGCGGGATCCGGCGCCCGCGCCCGCAGCTGCGGGCGGCACTTTGGTTGCGCCTGCCAGCCCCGGCGCCCGAGATGCAGATTCGCGCCGCGTCGCACGCCGCAGCCGGCTGCGCCCCGCCCACAGCCGCCCCCTCCGCCGCGCCACGGCGGCTGCCAGTGCTGGGCTCGTTGTCCCTCTCGGGGCGTGGCCCACGGGGAATAGCCGCGGGCTGCGGGGCCCTGCGCTCGGCGCGGCTGCGCAACCTCGGGTCTCAGGTCAACCACGCCGGCTGCCAACCGCTCCGCTTGCCGTACCGCGCCCCGCCCCCACCGCAGACGCGCGACGCCCAGGCCCCGCCCCCGGGCCTCTGCGGCAGGCAACAGCCTGCCGGTAGTGCGCTCGGGTCCGCCGGGCCGGCCGTCCCGCGCGCACGCGCCGTCGCTGCGCCTGGCACTGGAAACCAGTTCGTTCGACTCGGCAGCAGTCCGGGCGCGACGCAAAGCAGCCTGTTGGCCATGCTGCGCCACGGCAAGCAATGCCTCTCGGAGCCCCAGGCCCGGCGCATCTTTTCGCAGGTCCTGGCTCAGGTGGTCCAGGCCATCGCGGACGGCGAGCCCGTGCCCCGCTGCGCGGCGGCCGACGCGTTTCTGGATCTGCGGCCCTCAGACTGGGCCGCCCGGGCCGCCGCCGCGGACCTCGCAGGGTGCACCTGGCTTGCCGTCGGGCGGCCCCCGTGCCACTCGCGCCGGCCCCGCAAGAGCCATGCGCACGCCCCGCCGTCCCGGCCCGTCCGCGTTCGGCCCACAACGCTGTCCTTTGCGGGGTGGGCCTGGATCGACGGCGGCGCGGCCCGCCCCTTGCCAGCCGGCGGCGAGGCTGCAGCCACCATCGCCGGGCCCGGTGTCATGACCTCCCTCCGAGGCCTTCTCTGGGATCTGCTATCCTCTGCTAGCAAGCCCTTGCCCGCCGAGCAGGCAGGCGGCGTCATCAGCGCGCTGAGCCTTCCGGCGTTTTGTCCGGCTCTGATGCACTCGATTGAGTCCCGCAACAGAGCGGCGCTGAGCGCCCAGGAAGCCGCGGCGCAAGCCCACGCCGCCCGCGCTGCGGCCGCAGTCCGCGCTCAGCCGGCCTTCCCGACCAGTCCCGCCGCTGCCACGAGGGCCGCACGCGCGCGGGACGGCCCGCCGGCCGAGCAGGGACCCCTTGAGCGATGCGACCCAGGACAATCGTCTTCCTCTGCTGCAGCGTCCTCTGGCGTTGCCCCGCAGACGCCGCCCGTGTCAGCCTTTGCGGCGGCCATCAGCGCAACAGAGCACTTTGGCATGTGCCCGCAGCTGGCCGGAGCCGCGTCGCGGCCCGCCCCAGCCGCCGCCGAGGCTTCCGCTGCTGCGGCTGCAGCCAGCGCAGATCCGACTGGCGCCAATCCCGATTCGTCGTCGGCCCTGGCCCTGCTCGCCGCCATGGCCGGCGCCGACGTCGCCGCCACCGACGACCTCACCGAGGGCACAACGCGCACCCCCGACGCTGGCAGCCGCTGCAGCAGCCCGAGAGGGGGCCCCGCCGACGCTGCGGCCATCGCTGCGGTGTTCTCTCACCCATGGATGGCGCCGGCAGCGCCCTTCCTCGGTTTCGACTCCGCACTGGCCATGGAGAGCGCGGCAAGAGCAGCCATGGCGGCGGCGCCGCAGCCGGGCCCGGCGGCAACTTCAACAACGACAGCCTCGGCCGCGGCCGCGGCCGCAGCAACGGCCAAGCCTCGCCCCGGCGAAGCCGCCGCTCGGCCACGCTGGTGCCCCGCCCTCGAGGCGGCGATCCAGGGCGCAACCATGGCGCCGCTGCCGCACCAGCACATTCTTGCAGCTGACCCACGATTCCAGTGCCCTGTCCCCGCTCAGTTTGCGGCTGCCCCCGCACCCGCCGGAGCCGAAACGCTGGCTTGCACGCGCGCCGCAGCCGCAGCGAAGCGGGCCGTCAAAGCCGCTGCTCGCGCCGCCCGCAGGGACGTGGCGCGGACTGGGCTGTCCGGCAACGGCTCCCCACGCATGGCGGCTGAGGGGCTCGGCCCCGCAGCCAGCGCCAACAGCGAGCTCAGTTCTCAGGCCTCCACGGTATGCCGCACCCCCTCCGCCTCCTCCTCCTCCACCGCCACCACCTCCTCGGCCGTGGGGTCCGCGCCGCCAAGCAGAGCGAGCAGCCCTCGCAGCGACGGCGCAACTGCCGGCGGAGCCATCGACCGCGAGCCGTTCGCGCTCCAACCGCTGGGCCACCAAGACGGAACGGGCTCCCAGCCGCCCGGCCGCGCTGGGAAGCGTGCTCGCGAGGCGCCGGCCGGCCCGTCCACTTCCGACGCTGGAAGGCGCGCTGGAAGCGACGACGATCTCGGCTACGCCGGCTCCGATAGCGGGTGGCGGCGCCGGCGACCCCGCAGGCAGGCTGCTGAGCAGGCCAAATGGAAGATTAACCTGTCGCTGGCGCTGCAGCACGGCGGCCTGCTCGGGTGCACGCACCAAGATGACCGCAGCGCCGACGACGACGGCGACAGCGACGGCGACAGCGACGGCGACGGCGACGGCGACGGCGACGGCGACAGCCATGCCAGCAGCAGCATCAACGACGACGACGACGAGGACGACGACGAGGAGGAGGAGGAGGAGGAGGAGGAGGAGGCGGAGGAAGAAGGGGGGGGGTACTGCCAAGGCCCCGGGAGCTACGCTGCCGCTGTGATGGACAGTCTGCGTCGCCGCGACCTCAGCCGGCCTGCTCACGATCACGGCGTGCAGGCCAGGTCAACGGCGTCCACGGCCGACTGCTTCGCGGCTATGGAGTCAGTCGACACGTCGCCGCTCGCCCCGGCGCGATCGTCCCGCCACGGGCTCAGCGATTGCGGCAGCGGGGTCCTCACCCCGTGCGTGGACGCTGGCGCCGATTGCCTGGGGCTAACGACGGCCTTTGCTGGTGTTCCTGCGGCGCCCTCGCGACACCACGGCGGCGGTAACAAGGCGGGGTCTTGGCCGGGGCGAGGGCCGGCTGGGCCGAGACAGGTCTCCGTCTTCGATCAAGGCCGGCGGGGGGGAGGCCGAGACTGCGGCGACGTCGGTGACGACGTCAGTGACGACGTCAGCGACGACGATGTGACGGAGGAGGACGCGGTGGCAGCGCTTGCCGAGGCGGGCGAGTTCGCCAGAGCGGTGCTTGCAACGGCAAGAACGCTCCGAGGCGGCGGCAGCAGCAGCACCACCAGCACCATCACCACCACCACCAGCCGCCAGGCTACGGAGCGAGAGGTCTGTCGGCCGGCCGCTGGCAGCGCCGGCTGGGGCGTCGGCTCGCTTCAGAGGCGTGCTGGCTTTACGATGGGCCGTGAGGCCGTGGCTTCGGCGCCGGGTAGGTCTCCGCCGCTGACGCTGCGCGCGATATCGACTGCCGCCGTCGCGCCGGGCATGGATGTCCGCATAGCCCCAAACCTAACCCGAAGCATGGTCCCGTTGCGCGATCGTGACTGCGGCCGGCATCGCCATCACCAGCAGGCAGTGTCGGACGACGACAGCGACAGCGACAGCGACGACGACGACGGCTGCGGCGGTGGCGGCGGCGGCTGCGGCGCGGCGGGGCGCTTCAGCGGCGCGGGCGACACGCCCGAATCGCATCTGGGTGAGATGCTGACACGCTCTTCGCACAGGCAACTGCTGCCGGCTGCATCCGTAGACCGCGCCGCAGCTTTCCCGCCGTGGTTTCGCGAGGCCGCGGCCCGGAGCCGGCTCCAATCGGGAAGCTCCCAGGGGTCCAGTGCCGGCTTTCTGCTTGCGGTCGACCAAGCAAGTGTCGCCGGCCCTTTCCAGCACCATGATCTCGCGTGGCAGGGCGGGGCGGAATCGCCCAACTTCCTGTCTGACGCGCTGTAGACTGGATTCGCGAAGGACGATGAGGAGGAGGAGGAAGAGGACGACGACGACGACGAGGACGATGAGAAGGAAGAGGAGGGCTAGCCGGCAGGGGGCCGGGGTTGAATGTGGGGGCGATCGCCTGATGCTGGCCTTGCCTGGCCGAGCGATGGCTTCTTGAACCAGGCCGCCCTGCGCCGGGGCCTCACAAAACACTTTGAATTCGTGTTTCAGTACGCTTGTACTCTGCCATTGGCATTGTGGCTATCGCCGCGCGAAGGCGGATTCAGGATGGATCCTGGATCCGAGGGCTTGTGCAGACTGCTGTGACCGCGTTTGCAGCCCGAAAGCCAGAAATAGCTTGAAGCTTGTACTTGTGTGGCATCACCACGCTGCGAACCGCGAAGGGCGCTCTCACGGACCGGATTCGCACGCGCGCTGGGCACTTGAAATCTTGCCTCAGGCCTCGCAAAGTGGAGCAGGGCGACCCGTGGCGCACGCGCCGCCGTCGCCAAAAAATGGCTGGGAAGCAAACCGCGAGCGAGATGGACCTGCCGAGACCCGCCTGGCCCGAGAAGGGCCGCAGTGGCCTCCTGTGCCACGAGCGGCATAACTTCCGAGCAGCTGCGGTCTGAGGCCCGCGCGCACTGCGACACGGACGCTTGTTTTCGAGCGCTGTGCCAAGCCAGACTCTGTCCTGGCATTTTGCTGCCCCGGAACTCGAGACCGGCCACGCCCCTTGCAGCCCTGTCGCGTCGCCACGGCATGCAGCACGTGCCTGCCCTGCACGCCTGCTGGAGGGTGGGCCAGTTGTCGGCGCCTCTCGAGCGCAATGGGTCTGCGGGCGGGTGCAGAGCCGCCCCTGCGACCCGCCCGAACGCCTGTCAGCTCCGCCACAAGGCCCGAGTCAACGCGGCAGCAGTCATGAGTGTCAACGACCTAGGGGAGCTTCTGGTCAAAGCCGCGCATGCCGGTGACCCGTCCAAAGTGGCAAGGCTGCTGGACGCAGGCGCGCCGGGCAACTGGCAACACCCCAAGGCGAGTCGTTCGGTCGCGCGCCGGGCGAGGAGCTGGCCAACGCTGCGTCCCGTGCGTTCCCCTCCTGCAAAGCGCTCCGGCAAGCAGCTCACCTCGCGCCGCAGGACGGGCGGACGGCACTGATGGCCGCAGCTGAAGCCGGCAAGGCCAAAGCGCTGCGCGTGCTCCTCGGAAGCGGCGATTGTGGTGTGAATGCCAAGGATTTGGTGAGACTTGTTGCCGCAAGTGCCACAGCCGCAAGGCAGGGCCGCCCCGATCTTGCTGTCACGCAGACGGGCCTTCCAGTATTGTCTGGCCGTCCGTGCGGAGGCAAAATGGCCCCGACTGCGCGGCGGGGGAACCGGGAACAGCTGCAGAGCTGAGCCTCCTCGCGAGCCGTGCGTCACAGAGCAGTTGCCAAGCGCCGTGCACCGCTCCTGCCGACGCAGTATGGTCGAACGGCGCTGATGCTGGCGGTGAACAACCGCAGCACCGCTGCCATGGGGCTGCTGCTGGATGCCGGCGCGGACCCGGAGGCCGCGGACCGCGTGAGCTGCGCTGCTCTGACGAGCCGGGTGTCGCAGGCACTCGTTCGCAGCGAGCCGGGCATGCCTTGAGCCCGCTATCGCCCTTTGAGGCCTCAGCTGTGCCGTTCGAGAAGCGAACGCGGAGGGTGGATGGTTGCCGCGTCTCGTCATGAGCGGCGAGCCAGCCTAGATCGCGCTCCGAAGTCCCTGAGGGCACCGCGCTGCTGCGTGCGCCCGTTGGCACGGCTCGAGGCGCCGGGAGCTCGAGCAAACCTTGACGCGGAAAAGTCGACTGGATCGCACGCCCTCGCAGCGCGGGGCGACGCCTCTGAGCCTGGCGGCCAACGTGTGCAAGGTGCCACACATGCGGCTGCTGGTGGCGCGCGGCGCTCAGGTCGACAAGCGCGTCAACGTGAGTCTGTGGCCGTGGCCATGGACCGAGGCGGCCCCGGCCCGCAGGGCGCGTCTTCGTTTCCGCGCCGAGCTGCAGACACATCGCACCTGGGCGCCCCGCTGCTTCGGATTGCGGCCTCGCAGCAAGGCCGCACGGCTCTGATGGTGGCCGCCAACACCGGCAGCGTGGCTGCCACGCAGGCACTCCTGGCGCTTGGCGCCGATGCAGACGCCAAGGATACCGTGCGTTTTAAGAGTTGCCATTGGCGGCGCGCGGCAGAAGCGCTCGCTGGCGACGCAGGGCGAAGCCTGCCAATGCCCGCGCCAGAGCCGGCGGGCGCTGCGCGTGCGTGCGGGTCGGGGCGGGCGGGCAATCGGGGTGGCACCGGACCGGGCCGCACGATGGCTCAGTGGAAAGCGCGCCATCGTGCGACCCGCACGGTTTCCAGGCCGGCGCTCAGGGGTGCGCCCGCCGGCTGCTCAGCGCGCGGGCGCGGTGCAGCCCGCGGCTGAGGTGGAATGGCGCGCGGCTGGCCCAACTCAAGGCCTCACCCGCTATGGCCGCCCACGGGCTCGAAGACTAGTGTTCTTATTTTTCTTTGCTGTTTTTGCAATGTGCTTGCGTGGTGCTGACGACGCAGGCCGGCTGCGACGCTCTGAGCATGTGTTTTGTGGACGAATGCGTCGCCTTGCTCAAGGATGCAGAGCGTATCCAGCGCTGGCACCGCCGTCGCCGCCTCGTCGCGTGGAAGGCGGAGCTCCTCGGCAGCCGCCCGGGCACGCTTGGCCAACCGGAGCTGCCCACAGGTGCGACCGGCGAGCCGTGACGCTGAACGCTGCGAGGCGTCGACGGCGGCTTGCCGAGCCCAGTTTCGCTGGCTGGCCACGGCGCCTGGTGCGCCGCGACCGCTTCCCAACGCCGATGCCTCCCGCTGCAGGCCCGCACCAACCGAATCGGTGAGAGCCTCCCCGACGGCAAGAATCCCCCGCCCCCGCCCTCCCCCCCCGGCAGCGGCAGCGGCACATGCAGCGCCATAGGCAGCGGCAGTGGCAGCGGCAGCGGCAGCGGCAGCGGCAGCGGCAGCGACAGCGACAGCGGCAGCGACAGCGACAGCGGCATAGGCAGCGGCAGCGGCAGCGACAGCGACAGCGGCAGCGACAGCGACAGCGGCATAGGCAGCGGCAGCGACAGCGGCAGCGGCCCGCAGGCGAAGCCTCTGGGATTACGAGCCATGCCGTGCCGGACTCGCCCGTCTGGGCCAGAGATGGCTTCAGAGTGATAGCGGCGTTGAGCGCGAACGGCCGATAGACTGAGCGCGGGATAGCGAGCGTGTTTGAGCGCGAACGGCCGATAGACTGACCACGGGGGTAGCGAGCGTGTTTGTGCGCGAACGGCCGATAGACTGACCACGGGGGTAGCGAGCGTGTTTGAGCGCGAACGGGCGACCGTTGGCGGCTCCGCGCGCCAAAGCAGCCCGAATTCGAGCGCTGAGTGACTCAGCGGACGGCTAGGCACCGCCTGTTGCGGCGGCTGCTGCCGGACCCGCGCACGCCCTCATCGGGGGCGACAAATGCCACACACACACCGGTCGCGGCTTCAAGCCCCTCCCCCCAGGATGAACGCCGATACGGCGTCGTATTCGTACGTTTGCAAGAGCTCTGCGAGCCGCGGCACGGATGACGTCACGTCCCTGCCAGCGAACCTGTGCCAGTCGAGGAACGCGTCCGTCACGATGCCGAACAGGAGCGCCAGGAGCCGGGGCCTGCCGCGCACCTCTCGGCGGTAAGTTTCGCCGTTGTCGAGGACGTCGCGCAGCTCTGGAGAGAGGAACGCGAGATCTGTCTCGTTCTGCGTCGTCTCCTTGACTGCGTCGTACAGCTCCGCACGCCTGGTCAGACCCAGGGCCCTCTCAAGAGGGGCCCTGATCAGCGCGAGGGACCTCTCAAGCGCACGGGGCCCCGCGTGAAACCGCGTGGAAACCGACGTCCCGAGCCGCGACGCATCCGCAACCACAACTTCCTTCATAATTGCCAGGGTCGACACCGCGTCGCTCTCAAATACAGCCTCCCCGTCACCGTAAGCGGCGACCAGCACGCCGCCGAGCAACGCCGATCGGAACGCCAGCTCACACCGGCCCGCCGACGTCGCTGCCTGACCGGACGGGCCGTCCGCGCTGACCGGCAGAGCCGGCCGGGCAGGGCAGTCCGGCAGAGCCGATACGACCCAGGAGTGGGCCTGGGCAACGGAAAAGTCCCCGGTGACGACCAGGCGACTCAGCGCCGGCGCCGCCCCCGCAGCCAGGGAATCACGGCTCCCCGCACCAGTTGCAGTCGCAGTTGCAGTTGCAGTTGCACCACGCGCGAGCGGCACGCCGTCGTCGTCGAGCTCCACGTCGTCGCCCCCATCGTAGCCGCCCAGACTGCCACGCGGCCCACTTCCAGCGGTTTCGCGCAAAGGTCCCTTGCCCATCACTCCTCCATCGCGATCGGCATCCGCCCCCTCCGCGTAGGCGGCAGAGCCGCGGCCGTCGACGTCGGCGGACCCGTCGGCGGCCAGTCCGTCGGCGTCCCCGCCGGCAGAGCCAGCACCGGCTCTCTGCCTGCGGTTTCGGAGCAGAATGGCGCCACTCTTCACAAAAGCCTGCCAGGTGCCCGCCGCCACTGACTCCGCCTCCGCCCGCCCGCCTGAGAGCCTGGCGTGGTGACTCAACGGACAGAGGGTCACTGACGCGGTCTGCGCTGTCGCACAGGCCGCCGACGTCGCCGATGACGTCATCGAGGAGGCAGCCGCGGCAGAGCCTGTTCCGAAAGTCTCGTCGGCGCGGGTCAACGTTACGCCGCCGCTGCCGCTGCCGCTGCCGGGGTCTGACGCCGCGTCAGGCTGCGACACCACAATCAGACGCACATCACCAGCTTGGCCCTCCACACTTCGCAAGTGCAGCTCTACCCGTGACGAGGGCTCTTGGCACCGGTACGTTGCCAACACGCGCGGAAGCACTTCCGAAGTGGCTCTGCCGGTAGAGCCAGGGAGGGTTGCCGCATAGTCGCAGGGGGTGACGCTGACGATGGCCGCGCTTGCGTCGGCAGAGCCGCCCCCGATTTGGTCTGCGTTGGATAGGGCGCCTGTTGCGTTGAGGTCGAGCACGTCGATGGCTACGTCGGCTTCAAGAATGACCGAATCAATCAGGACGGGTGCTTCGACGGTCAATCGATACGCCGCCGTCTGTGCGTCCAGCGTGAAGGTGGTTGTCACATCAAACGCCTTGGCAAGCTGCGCCGCGTGGGCCCCCGCCGCCGCCTCCGCCACGGTGGCCGAGGCGCCTAGCTGGCGCCTGAGAGCGTCGACAGCGCCTCGGGCCTTGACCGCCGCGTCGCCGCCGGCGAGGCCCCCCTGGGCCCCCGGTCGGGCCCCGGGGCCCAGCCCCAGGTCCCCGATGTCAACGCCGCTCCCGGCCGCCTCCGAAGTGAGCTCCTCCAGCGCCGCCGACGTCTTCGCCTCGAGCTCTGCCAGCTCTGCCCTGAGCATCGTCACTCGCGCCTCCTTCTGAACCGTGGCGCGGCTCCGGCCGTACCGGTCGTCAGCGTCTCTCGCCGAAGTGGACTCCGTGGTGAGAGACACCACGCGCCCGCCATACGACTGAAACACCAGCTCGGCGTGGTCGACGCTCCCGATATTTCCCCCGCCCAAAGATCGGATACTCTCGCCAGCGTTGTGCGCAAACGTCATCACAGGGGCGCTCGAAGTGCCCCCTCCCGGCTCTGCCGAGAACACCTGCAGAGCTCCGTCGTCACGGCCGATGACGACGTCGGCGACGCCGTCCCCGGTGACGTCCGTCCCAGCGTAGAGAGCGGTTACGCCTCCTCCGCGGTGGGGCCCCGCGTTGGCAAGGGCCCATCCCCGTCGCATCACCGTCGAGTCAGCGAGCGCAGATCCGGCAGAGCCGCCGTCGCTCCCCCACACGAGGTGCTTCCAGCGGGGCGCGGTGACGCTGGTGGCGACGTCTGGTGAGAGCGCCGACCCCGCCGCCAGCAACTCCACGGCGAGGGGGGTGGCGTGCGTCTCAACGCACGACAGAGCCCCCGTTGGACCGGCAGAGCCGGAAGAATTCGATCCCGCCATGGTGGCGGAGGCGGCCGCCGCGCCCGCCGCGGCCGCTGCGGATACGGCTGCGGATGTGGGCAGGAGCATCGCTGGCGCCCCGGCCGCGCAGACGCGGAGCGTGCCGTCGGCGCAGGCGAGCACCGCGTCCGTATCTTCCTTGCGAGTGATGGTCTCAGTGGTTAGGTCGGCGATGGCCTCGGGGCTGACCCAGAACGCGGTTTCGGCGCCGTTGTCGAACACGGTGAATCTGCGGCCGGTTGTCATCGTGCGGGCGGGATAGGGGGGTTAGGGGGGGGGGGGGGAGGGGGGAAGGGTGCATGGGGGGGGTTAGCAAACCTTGGGGCGAGCGGGGGCGGTCGGAGGACTGCGCGGGCTGACGACCACGCGCCGCGCGAGTGAGTGCTGGCGGCACCGTGCGGGGTTGGGAAGGCCGACGCCCGAACGGGCAGCGGGGCGCAAGCGGTGGCCGGTGTTTTTTTTGCGTCTCACGCTGTGTCTGCGGCCGCCCAGATGACCGTCTCTCCGACCCGCATTGCGCGGATCGGGGCGGTGAGCGTTGTTTCGAGGGCGAAATACTCAGTGCCCTTTCGGTCGTACGCGGCGATGGTCTGGCCGCGGGACACGAAGAGACGGGTTCGCTTGCCGGGCGCGCCCCCAGCCTCGACACGGTGCACGGGCGTGGCGGCGCCGGCTGCGTCGGTTGCGCCGCCCGCCACGAAAGCGGTGGTGGGCACGCCCTTGCGAACCTCCACCACGGTCACAGCGCCAGTGGAATCGCCCACGGCCAGGCGGTCCTGCGCACGAGACCAACGACGGTTTGGGGGGAGCAGGGGGCGAAGGGGGGGCGGGGCGGGGCGGTTCAATTTCCGCGGGCGGTCGCAGCACCAGAGTTGGGTTCCAATGCTCGAGTTGCGGCGGCGCCGCCCTCCCCTCCCTGCGAGGTACCCCGCTGTCCCAGCGCCCGCGCAGGGCCGCCGTCTGCAGCACACCCCGTTTCCGTGCGCCCAAGAAGGCCGAAACAAGTCGGCCGGGCATCGCTGCAGTCGACCATGCGCCGTTGAGAGGCACCGCAGGCCAACTGCTCCGGCCCGCCCGCGCAGCGCCGCGGCCCGGATCCGTGTCCCCCAGGGCCATATCAGCGGCAACCCTGTGGCCCGGCTGCTGCGCTGCTCTCAATTGCGCCACCTGTCGCGTCCAGTGCCCCGAGGCAAGCGCGAGCTCGCTTTCGGACGGTGCTCACGCGGCCCTTCTTGCCCTGCAGGATCGCGAGCGTGTGCCGCTCCGCCGACGGCGTGACCTGCATCAGCTCTTGCTTGCTGAGCATAACGTCCATGTTGTCGGCGCCCGCTCTTGCCTCCGCAGCGGTGGCGGTGCGGCGCTGTAGCTCAGTCCGTCGACGGCTGTGGCAACGCTCTGCAGAGCTGCACCGGCGCCAAGGCCCGGCTCGGGGATGGCCGGCCAGGAGCGCTTCGCCGAGCGCCCATGCCACCAACCTGGGCCTCCCGCTGCGGGACTTGCAGCGTGCCACCTGATGCTGCTCGCCTTCGAAGTGATGTTACACGTACATGTACACAGAGTTTCTAAGCCGTTTTCAACAGGCGCCTGTAGTGTAGTGGAAACACCCCTCCCTCCTAAGGTGGTAACCCCGGTTCGAACCCGGGCAGGCGTGCGTTTTTTTGTTTTTGTTTTTGTTTGCGAGCACGCATATTGCAGCGCGCCATGCCGGTCAGCTGGCGTGTGCTCGGTCGTTTCGAACAGCGGCGGGGGAAGCAACAACTCGCTGCAGTTGCATTGGTTGGCAGCTATGGTTGATTGTTTTTCTAGACAATAGCACTCGGTCGTCCCGCAGGTTGCATATATGGTTTTGCTCAAGGGTGCGGCCAGCGCTCGGCCAGCGGGCTACACGTCGAACTCCCAATGTACATGCTGAGACGCTGCAAGCGGGGACGCCCCGTCGAGCGAGGCGCCTCCATCGTCCTCCCACGCTTCCCGCTGTGGCGCCCACAGCGCCAGCTGGCGGCGCCGGTGCCAGCGCTGCAGGGGCTCGGTGTGGGCAAGTGCCTCGCGGCAGCGAACACTGGAAGCGCGGTCCCACGCTGACTGGCCTTCCTGCACGCATGGACGAAGCCGGGGGGCGCGCGGGGGGACATGAGCAGGATGAGGGTGGTGAATCGTGCAGGCACGTCGGCCTCGCTGCTGCCCTCGGGGGGGGGGGGGGGAGAACGGAGCACGCGCAAAGGCCTGCGCCGCGCCGCCAAACCGAGCCTTCAGCACTTGCTCCGTGGCGGTTTGCATGTGCTTCAGCAGAGGCTGTTCGAGGTGGCCGGGGCATTGGCTCGCTGCAGCGCGGCTCACGTCGTCAGTGGCCAGGGCGTCCGCCCCTTGCAGCAGCAGCAGCCGGACAACGGTGGCGCGCCCTTTGAGCGATGCGGCGATGAGAGCAGTCATTCCCGCCTGCGGGAGCCAGTGCCTCGGGCACAAGGCGCGGTTGAGACCAACAGTTGCAGCGTCGCTGCGCACCTTGGTGCGCATGCTTCCCAATAACGCCGTCGATGGGACGCAGCTTTGGGAGATACAAACAGCGGCAGCTGTTCAAAGGAGGATTGCAAAAATGGTTGGATTGAATCGAAACCAACATTTTGACACTTGCCAAAGTTGAACGCTTTGACACCACCCTGGCGGTGCAAGTGCTGCTACGCGCTGCGCAGCCATGGGGAGTAATGGGATGGCGGAGGGCGCGGTGGCCCAGCGCAGTTTTGGGCCTTTTCGTGCCGCTGGCTCACCTGGTTGCGCGCCTCCATTGCAGCGCCGTGCTCCAGGAGCGCCCGCACGACCGTCGTGTGTCCTCTCCTTGCCGCAACAATCAGCGGCGTGGAGTCGTCCTGCGAAGCGCAGCGCTTGCCACACGGTCAGGCGTCCACATCACGTCAGCACGCTCTTTTCCAAATCGCGCAGACGACAGAGGCGCGCTGAGCAACGCCATCGCTGGAAGCGCCACTGCATGCTCAAGGTGCCACATGCCAGTCCACACACGCTCCTCAGAAAGGCATGTATGTGTGTTTGAGGGTGCGGTTTGGGTTGGGAGGGCCGGGAAGCCAGGAGGGAGGGTCGATGCAGAGAAGGCGGGTGTGGCGGCTGGCAGCCGCGGCCGGCCCGGTCCGTGCCGTGTCTGGGTGGCGGCGCCGCCATCGCACCCGGGCATAGCGCCCAGTCTGGCCGCACACGCACGCCGCCCACACCAGACTCGGGTGAAACGCGAACGCAGGTCTCTTTGCAATGCAGCGCGCTGCCGTGGCTCGGCTCACCGCACCGACAACCTCCGCAGCCGCCCCCCGGTCGAGCAGCAGCCTAGCGACGTCTGGCCTGCCACCGTGTGCCGCCGCCAGGAGCGGCGTCCAACCCCTCTGCGCAGGCCGCCGCACGCACCAGGCGCTGCCAAGCTTCCGTGGCCAGCGCAAGTCGATCGCTGGGGCTGCCGGGGCGCATCGCGCCTGCGCGTTTGCGAGCAGCTGTGGCGGCGTGCCCGGGCCGGTTCCAACGGCCGCCGACGATGGCCGCTCGCTGTGCCGCGCTCAGCGTGGCGGCTTGCATGCTGCGGAGGCAGTCTCACCCCGTTTGCGGCCTCCAGAGCGGCTCCGTGCTCCAGGAGCAGCCCCACCACTTCTGTGTGCCCGCGAAAGGCCGCCGACGTCAGCACCGTCCATCCCGCCTGCGAATTCGCGAACAGGCGAGCCGATGGCGCTTGCGACGTGCGGGGGCCGGACGCTAGCCCTACACGGGCGCTGCTAGGCGAGGCGGCAATGCAACCAAGCTCAAGCAAGCGGGGCGGCGGGGGCGAGCGTCAATGCAGCAGCAAGTCACCTCACGTCGTCCATTGCCGAGGCGTCGGCACCCTCTCCCAGGAGGGTTGCAACCACCGGCGTACGCCCTTCCGCCACAGCCCGGTGGAGGCACGCGCCAGAGTTCTGCGCGCGCACCAGTCTCGCAGGGCCGTGCACTTGCTCGATTTCTGGCGACTGAGCTTGATGAGTGCGAGCTGCAGCGCTGCAGCGATGCAGCGCGCAGGTTGCGCTTCGGACACGCTCGCCCCTGCGTCCTTCGCCGCTCCCTCCGCGTCGCGCCGTCCCGGCAGCCTTGATTCCGAGGGTACACCCGCCTGCAGGGCCGCACCCAAGCGCGCTGAGGCTTGTTCTCACCTCAACAGGCCAGCCGTTGTCGCGCATGAACGCGTGCGACCGCTTGGCCGCCTCGGCGCGCCCTTCGGAACGGAACACCGCATCCCCGTCGGGCGGAGAGGCTTGCGTGCTCGCGCAGCACCCCATTCGCCCACTCGCCGCTCGCGGCCGCCCCCCTGGTGCATGCCGATCCCAAGGTTTGCCGGTCGCTCGCCGAGACCGCGCGAGTATTTGCCACTCGGCAAAGATAGCATGGCAAAGCCCCGAAAGCGTCCAAGCGCGAGCCGGCTGGACCCCACCACCTGACCCCGCCGGGGGCGGAAGAGGCCGTGATCCGCGACCGAGCGAGGCGAGCCCTGGTACTGGCAGCGGCCAGGCGTTGCATTGGGTGCATTGCGGTCTCGACGCGCGGTGGCTTTCAACTGCCTTAGCAACAACTGCGTCAGTCGGTCGGCGCGCGCAAGCGACCCCATCGCGCCCGATGAGGCACTTTGCGTTGCGTGGGGCAATTCACGGGCAACATGCGGCCTGGGGCCATCTGCCCGGTTGAGCACCCCCAGCCAAGCGGGGCACCGTGCTGGCCCTCGTTGCGCGATCTTTGCCGGAGTGCGATGGCGCCGCCGAAAAAAAACAAACGATGCACCGCACACCGCAGTCACGCAACAATCCCGCGCGCATCACGTCCCCATCAGCAAGACCAGCACCATGGTCACAGCGAGGCCACCGCCTCACGCACCGCCGCCGCCGCCTCGACCGTTTCCGAGGTTGCCTGGAACGCGTCGCGCAGCTCTGCCGGCACAAACGCCGCGAAACCGCGCAGGAGCGTGCGGTCATCCCGTAGCAGCCTGCCTACGCGGTGGCAGAGCTGCGCGGCGGTGGCTCTGCCCTCTGCAAAGGCACGCATTGCCGCCAGGAATTTCATGCAACGGCTGCTCGCTGGCCCGTACCGCCGCCTCACGGCCGCTGCGAACACGACGGCGTCCCTGGTGGTCAGCACGGCGACGTCGGCGAGGGCTCTCCGGGCAGCGGTTTCGCCTGGAGCCAGCGCTGGCCCGGGCCCAAGTTGGGCCGTTCGGGCGGCTGCCAGTGCGATGGCCGGAGTCGCTGCCTCCAGGCCAGACCCGGCCGCACCGGCCGATTGTTTCACCGACTGGGCCCACTCCTCTGCGGATGTCTGGGCAGAGCCACGAAGTGTGGGGGCTGCCGCGTTGGCAGCTCCAGTTGCTGCTGCTGAAACGGAAGTTGCAGTCGCAGTTGCAGTTGTTGCGGAGGCGGAGTTGGGTGCAGTGACGCTGGATAGCGTGGAGTTTGTAGAAGCTGCCGCCGCCGCCGCCGATGACGACGAGGACGAGGCCGATGACGATGACGAGGACGACGATGTCTGTTTCGTGGCTGTGACAGCGGACTCCGTCTTGATGGCGGTAGAACTATCCGCCGAAGAGTGCGCTGTCGCCATTGCCGGGCGTGAGGCAGCACCTGCTGCCTGCCCATCACCAGCAACTCGCGACTCCGTCTTGGCCGCATCAGCACCAGCAGCGGCATCACCTGCGGCGGCACCACCTGACACAGTTGCAGTTGCAGCTACAGTTGCAGTGTCTTCACTTGGCCCCGTCCCACGTGCGGTTTCACCGCCTGATGCGGTCGTGCTTGCCTTCGCCGCCTCAGCCTGCTCTTCGGCCAAACGTTCCGCCGCGGCCTCCTGCTTGGCCAGATCCGCCGCCGCCGCCGCCGCCGCCACTGCCACCGCGTCGTGCACGTCGTCCGTGTCGATGGGCGGACAGCAGTCTAGGCACACCCACCACGGGTCTTCTCTCGAACTCGTCCAGGTGGTCACCGACTTGTGACGCGTGCGGTGGGCGTCGACGTCCACGCGGAAACACCGCAGGCACGAAGTGCGCGGACACGAAGTGGCAGAGCACCAAAGAAGTGAGTTGACGTCGGAAGGCTCCAGGCAGAGCGAGCAGAGGGCTCTGCCGGTCGGGAGGCGCCACGGCCACGCCTTGTAGGCGCGGGGGTCTGTCGCCGCGAAGATGTCCGTGTGGGGCGCGGCGGCCGCGTTGGCGGCCGCGGCAAGGCGGGAGGCCCTTCCGGTGTCCGTTGCCCTGTCCCACAGGAGGGATGCCTGCCTGGCAGAGCTGGCAATCGGGACCGGGTCGCAGCGCACGCTTTCGCCGTCTTCGTTCACAAGATACGTCGGCTCTGCATCAGAGGCAGATCCTTCCGGTTTGGAGGGATCGGCACCCGAGGTAGCGGTTTCGCCGGCGGGTGCCGCGGCGGTTGCGGCAGTGCTGGTGGCGGTGCCGGCGGCGACAGGGTTGCCAGTGGCAGCCGAAACCGCAGCTCTGCCTTCATCTTCGGCTCTGCTCTGCTCCCTCACTTCGTCATCCATCATTTTGCGAAGTGCTCTGCCGACTGCAAGCTGCTCTGCCGCGGCAGAGGCGATTCCCCGGATGGCCCGCCACTTGTTCCGGAAATAGTAACGGATAACCTCCGTGACGGTGCGGGGGCAGTGGCCCATCAGCGAGTGATGGACGGATGATGCGGGGGTGACGGGTGGCTGACTGGGGCCGGCTGCAGACGCGGCCGCTGTCGCCGCCGACGAGGATGACGATGACGATGACGATGACGACGTCTCCGGTTTTGGCGCCGCACCAGCGGTTTCACCGCCGACGTCCTTTTCAAACGGAACTCCCTCCTTGGCCCCGATGCGGTTGATGAATGCCGTGATTCTGACAAAGTCCTTGCCTGCGATGCAGTGGGCGACGGCGAAAAGATCCTCCTCCAGTGCGGAAAAGGGCTGTCCCCAAACTCCGCCCTCGGGGACGTCGGCTGCGCTTCGAAATCCAAGACCCATCGCGATGGCGGGGTGGGCCACAGGGTCCAGCAACGCCGGGGTCTGACCCGGAATCGACTCGGCAACGGCTCCACCCGTCTCCGGCAGAGCCGGCGTGCCGGCCGACCCAGCCGGAGCGAGCGACGTCGGCGGGGGAACGGGAACACGAAGTGCCCAGTCAGCAACAGGTGCAGAGCCACCTCGAAGTAGCTCTGCCGCCGCAGCAGCTGCTTGACGGAATGCTCGTGTCACTTCAGGGGCGGTGGAGCCACGACCGTCATCAGCAGAGCCATTGCGAGCAGACACAGTTGCAGTTGCAGTTGCAGCTTCAGCGGCAGGCACAGCCACAGATGCTGCAGCTGACGTCGCTGACGACGCTGAGACGGGCGCCTGCGTTTGACCCGCTGCTGATGGCGGCTTGATGCTCGCGTCACCAGCAGCCGAAGCGTCGCTCGCGCCCGAAGTGTCGTCGTGGGACCGTCTGCTCCTCCGCGGTTTCGCCGCAACCAGCTCTGCTGTAGCTGCGGCTGTCACAGCAACGGACCTCTGACCGGCGAATGATTGGCTTGCAGGCACGAGACCGCCGTCACGACGAAGGGGCGGAACACTCGCCTGGTAGAGCTCCCCCACGCGGCTCTGCTTTCCGTCTGCGTTGGACGGGGCAGCGCCGCCCATCCAGCCCTGCTTATCGTCGCTCTTCGTCTTGTACCCGGCAGAGCCGCCGGCTCCGGCAGAGCCGTCAGACGGGGCCGGCGCCACAGCTGCCGCCGCCACAGCTGCCGCCGCCGCCGAAGACGACGTCGACGTCGACGTCGACGTCGACGACGAAACCGCTGAGGCAGCGGGCGTGCCTGTGGATGCGCTGCCGACGTCGCCGTCAGCCGCGGTAGCCTCTAGCAGGGCGAGCAGCTCACGCCGCCGACGAATCTGCATTGCACTCACAGTGATCCTGCCGAACGCACGCGAAACCGCAGACGGCGGTGCAGCTGATGCCACCGCGGCGCCCGACGCCGGCCTGGCCTGGGAGGCAGAGTCAGCTGATTTGGATGACGTGTCAGCTGCGCTCTTGCCGGCGCGGGGACGTTTCGCTGAACGTTCCGCATCGTCCCCGTCATCGGCATCGTCATCACCGTCATCGTCGTCATCACCGTCGCCGTCACCGTCGTCATCTGCATCGTCGTCATCGTCCTCGTCGTCGTCACCGTCACCGCCAACAGCATCGCCGCCGCTGCCCGGGGCGGTTTCACCAGTCGCCGATTTGGTCTTGGCGACGAACCCTTCCACCAGAGCGTTGGTGATTGCCGCCTGATTGGACGTCAGAGCGGCCGCTGACGAAGTGGCGCCGTGGCTTGCAGCCGGCTCTGCCGCAGCAACGTCGGCCGCGGCAGCGTCACTCGCTGTCTCACGCTCACGCTTGACTGCCCTGCGACCGGTCGATGATGGACTTGTGATGTCTTCGTCAGCTGCGCTGGCCGCCCGGCTGCTGCGGGTGCTGCGACGGCGTGACGACGACGACGACGACGATGGCACGGGCTGGTGATTGCTGCTGCTGCTGCTGCTGCTGCTGCTGCTGTGGCTGCCGCTGCTGCTGCTGCTGCTGCTGCTGTTGCTGCGAGACCGCCTCGGACCCCCCGCAGCAGCTCTGCCGCTGCTTGATGCGGCGTCAGACTCGACCTTGGAGGCAGCGGTTTCACGACTCTTGCCTGCCTTCTGGCTGGCAGAGGCCGTCGCTGCGTCACCGCCACCATCAGGGCCGTCGTCGTCGTCGTCACCGTCGTCGTCGTCGTCGTCACCGTCGTCGTCGTCGTCACCGCCCTCGTCAGTTGCAGTTGCAGTTGCAGTTGCAGTTCCGTCCTTCGTTTCCGGCGCCTCCAGGAGCGCCGAAACCGCTGTACGCGACTCGCCCTCTCCGGCGCCGGGCCGCGGCACGGAGCCGTCCGCGCGGAGCGGCACGATGCGGCGCACTCCGGGGTCGACGTCGTCTGCCGCGTCCTCGTCGCCGATGGCGTAGGGTGCCAGTCGAAGTGCGAAGAGCTGCGCAACGAGCTCTGCCCGGAGCACTTCGCGCTCGCTCTGCTGGGCCAGTAGCTGCTGCAGGATGGCACGGCTGCGGAGCAGCTTGAAGGCGCGCGATTGAAGGTCCAGCTCTGCAGGAAGGATCGTGGAAGGATCGTGGAAGGGATCACAAGTGGAAGGATTGCGATGGAAGGATTCAGGAGGGGCGATGGCGCGGCTGGGATGGGGGGCACATTGCAACGGCAGGGCGTGCTGGAGGGGAGTGGTGGTGGTGGTTGGTTGGTTGGTTGGTTGGTTGGGGGGGGGGTGGGGTGAGGAACAGTCAAGGCGACACGGCGGCACAGCGGCGACAGCAATGCTGTCAGCGCTTGGCTGTCAGCGCTTGGCTGTCAGCGCTTGGCTGTCAACGCATAGCCACAGCAGACAGCGGCCGTCACAGCAGCAGACGGCCATCGATAAGCGTCAAAAGTGCCGTTCGTTCGTTCGTTCGCTGGTTGGCTCACCGTAGTTGCATACGAAGGCGGTTTGTTCGGTTCGGATACCCCTGACCGCCACGCCGGCTCTCGGGAAGGCGACCTGTGCTCTGCCAATGTAGCTCTGCACGGGGTTGTCCTCCTCCTGCGTTGACGAGGGGGTAGGGGAGGGTGAGGGGCAAGAGGGAGCGGCAGAGGGGATTGCCGGATCACGTGTCCATCGCGGGCCAGTCACTGGTGCATCAGGCTGGTGCGAGGGCGGAGCGGATGAGGCTTGGCGCTGCTCGCGGTTGGACTTGCGCGCGCCGACGACACCTGGCAGCAGCAGCAACAGCGGCAGCAGCAGGGCGATGCGTCCGACGGTGAGCGGTCCCGGCGACGGCCGGCCGGGCGCGCAGACGGGCTGTCAGGCCAGGCGGGTTGGGCGCGGGTCGGACAGCGGGCTGGTTTCGTTGCGACTGGGGCTCGAGCCGGCGCGGGACGGTGCCCTGGTCCGTGAGGGCGAAAGCGAGAAGAAGAAAAAAAGGCAACTATGCAAAATCGAATATGGTCGGTAGTTCTCACCTGATTTGAGGCGAATAGCTCGTTGTCGAGCGCCGCCGCCAAAATGCGCCCAGCTGGACTGTTCGCCTCAGGCCGCTTGCCCGGGGGCGCGAGCCACTCGTAGCAGTCTTGCTTCCTGAAGAACCACTGCGCCCTCATCATCATCTGCCCGTCGCTGGCTTCAAAGAGGCGGGTTACCCAGCCAACGAAAGGCTCCGATTCGCCTGGACCCGGGTCCAGCATGACCACATCGCCCAGCGCCACGAAATGGGTGTCAGCGCGAAAGCCGCGGTACTCCGTGACACCCCCGCGGCGCTTGCCCCGCCCAAGCCACTGGAAGGCGGGCACGCCGACAACGGCGGACGCAGTCGGCCGGGCGTCCGGCGAGGCGTCCCCTGACGCGGTCCCCGGCGCGGCGCTGCCGCCCGAGCGGCCGGGGCTGGAGGCGTTGCTTCTGGAAGCCATCGCCGCGCGCGCAGCGGGACAACCCTGCGGCGGCTGGCGGAGGCTGGCGGGAAGGGGTGCCGGCGACTGAGAGGGCGGGCAAGTGCCGCTTGCGATTGGCCAATTCGACGGCTCTGCCGCGCGCCGCCCGCGGACTGCGCGTTCGGGGCGAGGCACTTGGAGGCCATGGCAGCCTGCGAACGTGAGGGGCGCCAAGCTTCTGCTGGGCGCGTGCGGGCCACGTGGTTGCGCCGGCCTGTGCCGCAGGCGCGAGTGCGCGCCTAATTTCCGGCGCTGTTGCAGCAGCTGCGCCAGCGACTGCGCCCTCTCCCGCCTTTCGGCCCCCGCGGCCCACGGCCCGGGCCGCCCAGCCGCACCGTTCCATACTATTGCCTCCCCCTTGGCATCGTGGCGGCAGGACCGCCGAGCGGGCCCGCGTCCCAAGGGCTGGCGCATCCGGCAAGATCGAGCTCTGCAATGCGCTGAGGCGCCTCCCCGCCCGCCGAGCGCCCTTCCCCGCGCCGCAGCCTCGGCTTCCCCAGCCTCCACGTGGCACCGCGAGGCGCTGTCATCGGCCTTTGGTTCAGCCCCGGACGTGACATCACCTGAGTTCTGGGCAGGTCTCGCTGGAGCCACGTCAGGCACCGTCAGCGCAGCAGACGCCACTGCCCCGGCCGCTGCGGGTGCCGCCGCCGACGCCACAGCGGACGCCGCTGCCGACGCCACTGCGGATGCCGCTGCCGACGCCACTGCGGACGCCGCTGCCTCAACCGCAGCTACAGCCACAGTCGCTGCTGCGGGCGTGGACAAGCTGCTCACGCGACTGTCCACCGTATCCGTTGCAATCGCGGCCGGCTCGCCCGACGCGGTTGCAGCCGCCGCTGCTGCTGCCGACGGCACGCTTCGAATCCGTCTCCCGCGGGTCATCATCCTTTCAACGCTCGGTCTTACCGGCCGCTATCCCGCCTACGAGCTCTACCAGGACGATGATGGTCCTCTTCGTCGATCGCTCGTCGCTGCCAACGTCCCGTTTGCAGAGCTATCGTGGGAAGGCCTGGCGAAGCTGCAGCTCTGCAGGCTCAATGCCACTGCGTCGTCAGCTGATACCGTCGCGCGCAGCGACCCGCTGGACTGGAGCGACGTCGGCTGTGTCGTGATCCGAACCGCCTGGTCGTACTCGGAGTCGCTCAACAACTGCAGAGCCCTCATTGCCCTGACCGACGTGGTTGCCAACCACCTAGGTGTTCGCGTTCTGAACAGCCCGTCCGTGCTGCGCCGCACAGCGCACAAATCGTATCTTTGCCGCCTCGCCGCTCGGCACGGCATTCGAACCGTTCCCACCGTGCTGCTCAGGGCAAGGGTGAGCGACGCTTCTGCTGCTGCTGCGGCTGCTGGTGGTGGTTCCACTGCTGGTGCCGGTACTGCCAGCGGTGTACTGCCAGACGCGTCTAGCGGTCGGTGCGCTCCCAGTGACGTCATCGAATGGGGAGACGTCCTCAGCGTGACGGCGGCATCGAGACGGAAGGGTTGGGACCGGGTCATTGTGAAACCGTGCGTCGGAGGCGGGTCACGTCTCACTCGGTCATTCCACATCCCGCCAGAGGACGAGCATGGCAGCGGGCCGGCACATGCCTCAAGCAAAGCGTCAACTTCAACTTCAACTTCAACTTCAACGACGGCTACAACGAAAGCTGCCATTGCAGCAGATGCATCATCCTCGAGCGGCTCTGCAGGCGTCGCTCACCCCGCCGACGTCCATGCCCGATGGTGCCTTGGGCTCGGACCCGCCCCCGCCGCCCCTCCGGGAGGCTGGGGCGGAGTTGCTGCGGAACGAGTGACTCCGGGCGGAGAGGACGTGATGGTCCAGCCGTTTGTGGAGTCAGTCCAACGGCTCGGAGAGTTGAGCGTCATCGTGGCATTGTCGTCAGCTGGTCATCAAGACGCGACCGAACCTGGAGCCGGAGCCCCGTTGACGTCATCGTTGTCTTCGGAGCGAAAGGGGTCTCTCGGGCGGTTTCGCGTGTGCCATGCGCTGCGGAAACTCCCCCAAAGCGGAGACTTCCGCGTGCAAGCGGACTTTGGAGCGATGGAGGTGGCCGTTGAGGCGACGGCTATCGAGAGACGAGTGGCCCTGTCGGTTGCAGAAGCGCTGGCGAAGGACTGCTCTGCCGGAGCTGACGTCGCCAAAGGCGTGCTTGGCGACGGGCTGGGGTTCGATGCGCTCGCAGCGGGGGCCCTGCGCCTGCCCACAGAGTCACTGGGGGTGTACGATGTTGGTCCCGGTCCGTCGTCGTCGTCCGCGGCCGACGTCCTCTTCGTGCGCGTTGACATGCTGTCCCCAGCCGAGGACGATGCGGACCGTCGCCCAATGGTGATTGAGGCGGAGGCGATCGAGCCATCGCTCTACTATGACGTGGGGAAGAAGGACGGATGCTCTGCAGGCGCAAAGCTGGCGGATTTGCTTGCCGAGCAGGTTCGGCGGGTCAGCGGGTGATCGCAGTTGGCCGGCCGCACGGCTCTTCCTGAAAGGAAAATCACAATCTGCTGTTGCGGCCGCGCTGCACGCGGCGAGAAGAAATCGCAGGCCGTTTAGGGTATCCGTCCGACGCCGAGGAGCCCCTGTCCGTGGTGCTGCGGGTGGCCACGCAAGGTTCGTGTGCGCTGGCCGCGCTGGTGCTTGTGGCGGCCCATTGGCGCTGCGGATTGCGTGTTGCTCGCGATGGCGGCCGATGAACTCGTTTTCAGTGGCGTGTTGCGTCACAGTCCCGGGTGTTTTTCGAGGCATTGCTTGCACAGTTCCGTGGCCGAAACTGCTCAAGCTCAGCTGTGCTTGGGAGCAGCGGGCGCCAGCTCCACGCGGGTTCACTCACTCGCCGCTGGGACCAGTGGCGCTGCTGCAGTCGCCGCCGTGATAGCCCGGGAAGCAGTCGCAGCCGGCCGCGTGGTCGGGCCCCGACACGCACGCCCCGTGGCCGCTGCACTGCGACCTGGAGCACGCGCACTGCTCAGCCTGGACGGCTTGCAGGGCCGGGCCGCCGACGTTGGTCATCCAGGCCGTCATGAGCGGCTGCGTGTGCATCGCCTCAGCGTCGCCCCACAGGACGAGGCCGTTGCCCAGCGGCGGCGAGTAGGCAAGCCCCGCCACAGAGCGAGTGTCAGGGGCAGACAGGGTGGTGGTGCCGTTATGGTAAAAGGCCCACGCGTACGGCCGGACCACGGCCGAGCGGCCGGCAACGGTTGCAAGCCGGACAGCTTCGGCCGTGACCGCCGCAACGTACTGGGCGTTGACGAACTCAAACTGCTTGCCGGGCCAGTTCCCGGGGCTGGGCGGGAGGTACACCGACGGGAAGAGCCCCGTACTCGCGTTGAAGACTGCCTGGATCGCGTCGTTCTGCGCGCGCAGCTGGGCGCCCGCGGCAGGGTTGTTGTAGCCGCATTGGGGCTGGTCGCCCGCCGTGCAGGGCATGTACGGGTTGGCGGGAAAGCCGTAGAAGCCCCACTTGGCCTTGGGTCGCAGCGCCCGAACGGTGGTGAGCGTCTTTGCAAACATCTCAATCGCCGCGGCTTCGAACTCGGCCCTGGCCTGCGCCTCGACTTTGGACTCGGGCCAGGCCGGGTGCTCTGCGCGCACAAGCTGCTTGCTGTACTCCTGGTACGCGACGCCGTGCCAGTGCAGGCTGGAGCCGTCGTTTGCGTCGAAAATGGGGGTCCAGTCCTCGAAGTCTGCGAGGGCGGCGACAGTTGGTGGAGTCTGCTGAAGCGCGCGTCACCGGTGCCGTCTGGCCGCAGCGTCCCGACCCGTCCCAAAACGACACCGCGCGCGGCAGCGTCCCCCATGCCACTACGCGGCTGGGGTGGATGGGCGAGGTGCTGCCCCCGAGCGCATGACACGGTCTGGGGGGGGCGAGCAGTCGAAGCTGCTTCAACTGCAGCCGCTCCGCGCGGCCCGCGCAGCCGCCTCAAGCTGCCGCCGCCGCCCCGCCGCCCCGCAAAGCTCTCACCAAACACGGCGTTGCCCTCGTAGTCCGGGTCCGGGATCCAGTCCACCACCGTGCGGGCCAGCTCGCCGAGATGCAGGGAGAGGTTTGCGCGCTGCGGCACTCCACCGTTCGTCGCAGGCACCAGTGAGCCGTTGGGCGCCTGTTTCAGGCGCGGGAACGCGCCCTGCGACCAGCTCTTGCACCCGGGCAGCTGGCACGAGTTCCCCGTTTGCGTCCAGGCGTGCGATCGCAGGCCGAAATCTGCAGTCACGTTCCCGCAGTCAGGACACCTGCCGCCCCAGAACACGGCCCACGCCGCGCACCCCGGGTCCACAGAAGCTTCCCCCTCAGCAGTTGCAACTGCTGTGGCTGCGGTGAGCGCAGTCAGCGCCAGCAGCGCCGCAAGGCCTCGCATTGGGAAGAGTGATGCCGGCTCAACTACGGCTGCTAACTACGACCTGAGTTGGCCACGGCGTAGAGTCAGCCACGACTCTGTCCTCAGCGTGTGCTTTGGGCGGCCGTCGATTCGCACGGCTTCCCACCGGCGATTCAGCCGCCGCACGCCCCTTGGCTGACATCACCTCACCTCACCTCACCCCACTTCACTTCACTTCTCTTGCAAGTTGTCCATTCAGCGCAGCGCACTCCCCTGCTGTGTGGCCTGCCTATGAGAGAGAGACGAGGAGACAGTTCTGCGGCGCCGGCGAAACATTCCTCCGAACACGACGGCACAACCGAGAAACCCACCCGCATTCTCACGCTTCAGCAACGAGCTGCGGACAGCACTCAATCACAAGCGGGTCACTGGGCCATCACCGGCCACGCAGCCGGCGCCTCCGCCCCGCGGCTCTGACTGACAGTCCAGCCGAACGGGAGGCTCCCTCCCGTAACCGGCTCTGCAAGAAGTGGCTCTGCCGCCGTGCCCTGCCGGACGTCGACCGTCCACGCCTCCGAGAGAGCCGGTACGATCCGTTGAGCGACCACGCTTCGACGCCAATCCTCGTCAGCCGCCACCGCCTCCGCCGCCTGCCAGCGAGCTACGCCAGTCGCGGACGGACCGCGGTAGTCCCCACGCAACGCATTCGCTGGCAGAGCCGTGAAACCGCCGGGCAGAGCCCGATCGATGGCTGCCTGCCTGCCTGCTAGGGCGGCCTTGACGGCCGGACTGGCGGATGATGGACCGCTGAGCTCCGACATCACCGGTCCATCACCGGCGGCAGAGCCAGCGGCAGCCTCGCCATGACCGGCATGGTCAACGTCGTCACCGTCATCGTCGTCGTCGTCGTCGTCATCGAGCTCTGCAATGCCGTGACGGGCCGCGTCGACGTCTGACGTCGACGTGCCTGCCTTACGCATTTCCGCCCAGTGTTGCTGATGCCGCTCCGACCGGGCTGCAGGCACGACCTTCATCGCGCGGGGGGCCCCGAACATCAGCGCCGCATCAGCGAGCGACGGCGGAACACTCACATAGAGCGGTGACTGGCTCCAGACCGCCGCCTCGTCCTCCTCCTCCTCGTCGTCGACGTCGTCGTCGTCGTCACCGTCACCGTCACCGTGGCTGCGGCCGTGAGAGGCGCTGTGGCGGCTGCCGTCGGTGGCACCAGCACCTGCAGCGGCGGCGGATGCGGCGGCGGCGGCGGCTCCCTTTGATGCCGCCGCACCCTTCTGACTGGAAGGATCGGCTCTGCCTGAAGTCGCTCTGGATGACGTGGCACGGCTGGACGGCTCGGCCTCCGTCGCCGTCGCCTCCGTCGCCGCCGCGTCCGTCGCCGCCGCGTCCGTCGACGGTGTTTGGGCCGCTGCTGCGGCATGCCGGGGCCGCCAGAGGCCCCGGGGGAACACTCCGCCGACTGACCCGGGGTCAGACCCGAACTCGTCGTCGTCAGCGTCGCTCACCGAATCGTCGCTCATAGCATCGTCCAAGACCCTTCCGGGTAGAGCCGGCGGCAGAGCCGGCGCATCCCACGCCGATGCCGCCACAGGTGGCAGCTGGGTGTGAAGTGGCAGAGCCAGTGACTCCGCAGGCGGTGGCAGCAACCCCCGACCACCCATGCCACGCTTTCCTGCCCCTCCTCCAACTGCAACTGCAACTGCAGCAGACCCTGCTCCAGCGGTTTCGTCGCCGCTGCTGGCCAGGTCGGTAGAGCCGGCAAGCCCACTGAGCGGGTGAACCGTCGCGACGGCGCCAGCGTAGGTGATGGCGTAGCGATAGGTCCCCCACGCGAAACCGTCCGAAGGCAGGCACGTGCTGAGCGACGCCGGTCCGGGGAGCAACTCCCAAGGGTGGCTTCCCGCCGCGTCAGTGGCGAATCGCAGCGACATCAAGCCGTACGACGTCGCCATCTGCACGGCGCGGGTGGCCAGCTGACCGGCAGAGGCGGCAGACATCTCCAGCGTGATCGACGGCGGAGCAGGCTGTGGCTGCCTCTGCAGGTGGTTCAGACGGCTGAGAATGGCGTGCGCGCCGGCGGGATGCTGCAGCGACATCTGCAGTTGCAGTTGCGGTTGCAGTTGCGGTTGGGAGGGGTCACTCCCTCCGGGCCCACCACTCTTGCCCTCGGCGCCTGTGGCTCCGTCGGCGAAGCCAACGCCCAAACTGAACGTAGCTGCTGCCGACGTCGGCGACGGCGTCGCTCCAGCGCACAGCTCTGCCAGTGCTGACGTCGCGTGGGGCGCGAGGGCCGAAACCCACATGATCCGCGTTCGTGGCAGCAGCAGCAGAGCCGCGTCGACGTCCGTGACGACGTCGGCAAGGGCCCTGGGGGCCAGGGCGCGAAACCGCGGGTCGGGAAGGGACAGATGCGGCAGGGGCGGCAGCGACCCCCGGCAGGCACTCGAAGGCGGCACGCACCTCGGCAGAGCCACTTCGTCGGCAGAGCCACTTTGTCCGGTCGGAGTGGACTGCGCGGCTGCCGTCGACGTCGCGGCGTGGCGGAGGAGCTCTGCCGCCCGGCGGAGTCTCGCGTCTGTTGCCCCAGTCAACGCCAGCGGGAAGGGCAGCTCTGCCAACGCGCCGTCCTGGGGCGGTAGGTGGCTCGGCACCACCGGAACGGCCATCGGGGCAGGGGGCGCCACCACGTCCGCGAAACCGCTCTCCTCCGCTGACGTCGGAGGCTCTACCGTGAAGTGTCGCGCCGCATCGAAGCGGTCCGGGAACGTCTGTCCCAGCGCTGGAGTCCCTCCCGAAACCGCGGCAGAGCCGCCGCCGGACGCAGCAAGCTCCTCTGCAATGAGCGACTCCAGACCATCATCGTCGGGTCCCCAGCCCATCACCTCCTCATCACCCGCTGCCTCGTCCAGGCCCCTCCCGCCGACCGGTGCCGCCCGCCCCAACGCCGACGGCGCAAACAGCGAAACCGCGGCAGAGCCGCTCGGAAGCCTGAATACCAGGCTTCCCGCGAACATGGAGCTGTCGCGGCGCTGCTCGCCCTGCTCTGCCACTTCGGGCGGTTTCGGCGGATCCATTACGCAACCCACCCCCGCGGACGACGTCGCTCCGGGTGCCTGCCACGCTGACGGGGCCCCGTGACGGTAGAGCCCGAGGTCGTGGCGCCAGGCTGCTTCCAGTGCGTCCAGCCTTGCGTCGACGTCGGATGAACTGGCAGAGCCAGAATCGTCGACATGGGAGGAGCGTCCTGCAGTTGCAGTTGTAGTTGTAGTTGCAGCTGCGGTTTCGCCATCGAGTCTGGAGTCAACCGCAGCATCGCCAGCAGGTCTGACCCGAATCCATCTCGACCCGGTCGGCACGACATCACCCCCCGCAGTAGCAGCACCGGCTGACGCCGTCGCCGACGACGCATCAGTTGCTGCGGCAGCAGCAGCGGCAGCGGCAGCTACTGCTGAGGCTGCCATCGCCGCCGCTGACGATGAAGACGACGACGATGACGACGCCGATGACGTGGCCAGGGCTTCACGTAGCAGCTCTGCCCGAATACCGTCGATCGACGAACTGTGCAGAGCTGCGATTCGGCGGCGTAACCGCTCCAGCCGGCGATCGACGCGCGACCGGACGATCGATCGACGAACCACCTCACGAAACCGCGCCGACGTCTCCATCCGCGACCGCCAGACGTCGTTCTCATGAGCGTCAAACGTCAGCAGTGACGCCGGCGGAGCCGTCCCAACTGCAACTGCTGGAGCGTACGACGCCAGCTGCTCCTGTGCCGAAACCGCTCCACCGGCTGCCAGGCCTTCCGGAAGAGCCGGTGCAAGGGCGGCAGAGCTGCGAATGCCATCGCTCATCGACACGCGAACGGCACCGGTATCCGGCGAAACCGCCACGATCACGCGTCGACGTCGCGCTGCGCGCTCGACCAACAGCGCCTCAGCGCGGCGGAGTGTCGCTCTTTCCGCCGTCACGATGGATTCCTCGGCTGGGTTCAGCGGAACCTCGCCGAACCACTCTGCTTGCGTGGACAGCTGACGCCGCCGCGCCGCGGCCAAAAGTTCCGCCGTGTCTGCAGCGAATGCCAAAGTAGCCGTTGCACGGGCAGCGTCCGCCTTGGAGGCAGAGGCTGCCGCAGCGGTTTCGCGGAGCATTTGCTTCGCTGCCTCAGAGGAAGCAAGCATTCGACCGGAACCCCCCCCCCAAGCGTCGCCACCACCGGCACCGACGTCGTCGTTGCCGCCGCCGCCGCCGCCGTCTGCGTCGCCGTCGCCATCTGAGATGCCAGTGACCCCCGTGAAACCGCCATCGATGCCCCCGTTGTCGCCCACAAGAGTTGCAGTCGCAGCGGTTGTGGGGGTTGCCACAGGAGGCTTGGGCGGTTTCGCAGGTCTGACCGCAGTGCTGTCACTTGGAATGACGACTGACCCCGCACCGGCTCCTCCTCCACCGCCGCCCAACGGCAACCACACGCTCTCCCGCGCCCCGATAACGTCAGCACCGGCGAAGGACAGTGCCACGTCATCGGGCATACCATCCAGCTCTGCCACAAGCTCTGCCGCGGTGGGAGGCTCTGCGCCCAAGCCTGGTAGAGCCACCGCCGATGACGTCACATTTGCAGTTGCGGTTGCAAGCCCCGACCCGGACAAGGTGGTTCCGGAAACTGCCGCCTCAACGGCAGACTCTGCCGCTGCCGCTGCCTGCAGAGCTGTTGTGACCCATGACTGACTCCGCGTGTCGCTCATGATTTGAGCATGAGTGACGCCGGGTCCGACCCCCCTCATCAGGACGTCGGCGTCGCGTGCCTGCATCGCCTTGGTGGCGGATGAGGCGACGCGGCCAAACCTTGAGCCGTGAATCCCGACAGAGTCATCAGCACCGGAGACAGCGTCGACATCGTCCATATCATCCATATCGTCCATATCGCTGCCTCCAACGCTGCTGCCGCCGCCGCCAATCCCCGGAGTCGCCCGTCGTTGCTGCTGCCGGATCGCGTCTCTCAACCGCTCCTGCTGACGTCGCTGTTGACGTCGTTCCGTGACGGCTTTCCGCAGGTCGGCAGGCTTCAGCGTGCCCTCCCGCTGGGTCAACACGAAACCGACCGTGTGGTGGCTAGACGTGTCTCGAGGGAGTCTGACCCCGTCCGCCGTCTCGACGATGTCGTTCGTGCCAATGGGCCGCGAATGAACAGCAAACTCCGCATCCAACTCCGCTTCGGACGCAAGTAGAGCCGCAGCCGTCCGTGGTGATGTGGCCATGGCGGCGTCGAACTGGCCACGCGGACCAACACCCCTCCCACCGTTTGTAGTTGCAGTTGCAGTTGCAGTTGCACTACCAGTGGTGCGCTCAGCCGCTGGCGAGGCGGTCAGGAGCGCTGAGCGATGCGCGTGTGACAGGGGCTTGACGCGAATGCCTGCCTTCCTGCGAGCGACTCCCTCTTCAACTCCGCTCGCTAGCAACGCCCGGTACTTGGCTTGCCGGCGCAACTCCGCCGCCGCGTCCTTGGCGCGAAACCGCTCAACGCGTCTCTCGGTGATGACGTGAGCCGCAGGATCCACGGCAGAGCCCGCCCCTGACGTCATCCGACGGCGGAGTGCCGCCGCGCGCGTTTCTTGGTCGATCGCCTGCAGAGCCCTGCCGCTTGGTGCCGAGGCCAGTGGGTCCCGCTCAAACATTTCGCCGTCCATATCGACAGCGACCCCACCGCCGTCGGCAAAACCGCTGCCTCCAGTGCCTGCCCGCTGTGGGAACCCGGCGAATCGTTGCGCCGACGCAACGTCGACTTCCAGCGACGGACTTGCGGAGCGATCCTTCCGCTCGCTGGCGGCGAAACCGCCAGAGGCGCCTTGGTCAGACTTGAGCGGCGATGCAGACGACGACACCTTCGGCGCTGTCGGCGGATCAAGAGGCCGAAGTGGCTCTGCCGACACCATACCGGCTCTACCAGTATGACGGTGCGGTGAGGACGTCGACGCGAGGTTTCGCGACGACCTGGCCAGCCGCTGGCCGGCTGGAGCGGTTTCGTCGATTCCAGCCGTTGTCCGTTGCCGGACACTTCTCGGAACCCGCCCTGTTGAAGCGGCCAATCGTTTCGCCGCCTCCGCCGCCTCCTGCTCCGCTGCGGCCCCCACGGCGCCTCTGCCGACGACGAGACACCGGTACGGTGAGAAGTCGAACTGGGAACAGTTCACCTCCAGCTCTGCTTGAAAGGTGGCGACGTCGGCGGGGCTGAGGGAGAAGGTCACCGTTACCGACCCGTTTCCAGGAACTGTCCCGGAAAGCGGCGCTACCGCGATGGCGGGTGATGCCCGGATGACTGACAGCGCAAACTCAAACGCCACGGGCACACGGCTCTCCAGCACTACAGAGCGCGTGGTGGTCGTGCCCGGCGCCGCGGAGCCGAGATCGATGCGACGGGGAATGGGAAGGGCGTGAAGCACTGGGTAGGCGTGCACGGGAACGACCACCGTCTGCGCGGTTTCGCCGCCCTTGCCGCCGCCGCCGCCGATTGTGGCGGTGATGGCGGCGTGTTGGTACCTGCGGGAAGCGCAGCGCAACGGGCCCGGTCACGCGTCAGTCACCGGCCAATCAAGGCAATGCGGCGGCAACCGCAGGTCCGGCATGGCGGGGCGGTGCCGACGCTGGCGTAAGCAGCGCCGGTTGGGGAGGTGGGCTGGGCGGGCTGGGCGGGCCGCATCGGCTTTGCTTCGAAACAGCCATGGCGGCACCGTCAGCAGCAGCAGCAGCAGAAGCAGCAATCACAGCAGCAGCTATCGCAGCAGCAGCTATCGCAGCAGCGGCCAGCATCCCGGGCTGTTGCGGCTGGGTGGAGCGTCGGGAGCGTGACTTCACGCAGCACAACTCACGAGTAGGTATTCGGCGTGAATATGACGGTGACTGATTCAGCGGTGCCCGGCGCGATGAGTCCCCTGGGGGCATGCCTGATGGAAAACACTGGCTCAGGACCCGCGCCCGGGGGTCTGGCATGCGGAAGGCCAGTGACCGTGATGCGCCTTGGCCCCGGGGCCGCGTTCTGGAGGCTGAGAGTCAGCTCTTGCTTCTCGCCGACGCGGAACCCGGCAAAATGCACCGAAGGCGGGTCGGCGCGGACCAGTGAAGAGGACGAGGACGGCAGGACATGCTCCGCCGATACCCCTGCTGTGGCTGCGGGGCCGCCGGGGCCGCCCGTGAGCGCCGAGGTGGCTTTCAGGTGCTCCGGCTGCCTCACGAACCGACCCATGGACGACTCGCCAGCCACTCGGCGGCGCTGCCGCCCGTGCCCTGGGGCGCGCCCGTCCCGCGCCAGGGCAGCTGCAGTGGCATCGGCCACTGCCCGCCGCGTCGGGCCGTCCATGGCGCCTGTGCCGGGTGAGGGGGCCGGCCGTCAGGCGCGGATGTTTGCTGCTGCAGTCGGTTGACCAACGGCTGTGGCTCTGCCGGCCGCAGCAATTCGCCCCCACCGGGCCCGCTCGTGGAGTGGCATCGCGGAGCGCTGGGACACGCCACCGAGAGCGGGCACGCAATGCGCGCTGCGCTGCCTTGGGATGCAGGGCGGCGCGCCAGGGGCGCAGAAGCCTTCAACACACGGCAATCGCTCAAATGTTTGTTGGGGCTCGAATATGCACAGGCCCAGACCGCAGCGCGTTGAGGCCGCAACACGGCAAGGCGTTTGTGGGGTATGGAGGCGACTTGCCGCGCTGGAGCGCGATCTGGAGCGTGCAGACTGTGCCCCAGGCGGCGAGGATGGGCACTGCCCCCGCCGCACCGTTCAACACAGTTGGACCGTGGTCGCGAGCCCCGCACCACCCCCCCCCCCCCCCCTCATGCCGCGAACTCACAATCACGCCCGAGTCAGAACCACATCACCAACGGATCACGTCGAGCACAGCGCGCGTCGCTTCCCTCAGCGGCATGAGGAAGGTCACGATGTCGGTCCCACCGGTTCCCTTGCCGCCTGAGGTGTTGCTCAGGCTGCTTCCTGCACCGGCTCTCTTGGCCCTGGCCGGCGTGGAAATGGTGGTCGTGCCTGCTTCAGCAGGCGGCGCGGCGCCAGGCGACGCGGCCACTGCGTCAGCGGAGGAGGCAGCGGCAGCTCCCCCCCCGCCCGCCGCTGCCGGTGCTGCCGGTGCTGCGACTGTTGCAGCTTCCGCTTCCGCTGCCGCCTTGCGGAGGCGCGATTGCGGCTCTAGAATGTACTCGGATACGATGCCCATGTGACCCGCGCGAAACCCGTCGAGCGCCGAAACCGCCGCAGCAAACGCCTCGGACAGCTCCTTCGCTGCGGCCTCGTCCACAGCGTCGGCCCCTGACGACTTCGACGACGATGCCGCTGCCAAAGCGAGCGACACCGCGTCGCTCACTGAGAAGGGAGACGCAGCCAAATCCCTCACGAACTGCCCGTGCAAGCCAGGCATGTAAGCATCGCGCATTGTATCCAAAAACTCACGACCCGACCCAGAGTGAGCGATGCCCAGAGCAGCGTCCACAGACTGCACCAGCGACGACTGCGCTGCAGAGCCCCCGAAGTACTGCCTCGTGACCGGCTTTCCGGAAGCATCCAGCCCGTCCGCGTCGCCGTAAATGAGACCGCCCGGCAGAGCCGGGTTGGCGCTCGATCCGGCAAGGAACGGCCTGACGCTGGTGTAAAAGGCGTCGGGGGAACAGCCCTCGTTCATGCGGCCGAGAGTGGTGGTCATTTGGTACAGGGCGCGAGCAACGGCGCGGAGGCGGAGTGCGGAGTCTCGAACGAGCTCCGTCGGCGTCACTGCGCTGCCACCGTCGTCTGCCGCCGCACCACGGCTTGCTGCCGACGTTGCGACGCCCTTGGCAGAAAGAGCATTCGCGAGTGCCGATGCGTTTCGCAAGATGGCCAGCAGCTGGCCGGGCAAGCAGCGGCCTGCCCACTCGAGCTCAACGGTGATCAGGACTGCAGCAGGCGTTGGGAGCAGCGGGTGGCAAACGCGAGCGGCACTGGTGAGGGGCGGGCGCGGGCGCGGGCACTGGCGGGTGGCGAGTCGGTTTGGGGGGGGGGATGGGGGGGGAGAGAAGCACAAGCCGGCAACAACAGCAGCGGCAACTGCAGCAGAAGCAATGACAACGCTCTGAGCCACAGTACTGCCAGCACAATGAGCAGCAGCAATGACAGCCCTATGCGCAGGATCGGCAGCAACACCAACACCAGGGTCAACCCCCAAAACCGGCGCAGTCACCGCCCTGAGTGTTCGCGACTCACAGAACCAGGCCTCATCGGGCGTATTGAGAAATCCGTTCAGCATTGTAAGGTCCTTTGCTCGAAGCGGCTCCTCGTCAGGGCAGTCAGAGGCAGCAGAGACTGCCGCGCCCGAGGCACCGCCGTCAGCGGCAGCAGCAGCGTCCGGGGCTGCTGGCTGGGCGGTGTGGGTGGCGGTTTGCGCTGCTGCGGCGTCTGGGATTGCTGCCGAGCGGCGCCAGTTGACAAGCACGCTGCTGCAGTGGCTGAGCGCGGGGTGCGTGCCGACGGCCTCCCCGGCAGCAATGAGTGCGCGCGCGAGGCCGTTGGGCAGACGGGTCGCCACGTCGTCAGCGCCGCCGCACCACACGAACGCGTTGGCGAGGTGGGCGGCTACGTGCAGGGCTCTGCGGGCCTCGGGCTGGCCGATGGAAGGATCGCGCAGCGCCTCCTCAACGCCTGCCTCCGCGGCGGCTTCACTGGCTTGGTCGATCGCAAGCCGGGTGTCGGCGGGGTCGCTGTGGTGAAGCATGTCGGTGAGCGCGGCGATGGCGTCTTCGAGAGGGGCCATGGCCGGGATGGCCGAGCGCACCAAGGGGTCCTCAGGGGGCAAAAAGCCTGAGCGAGGCGGTCATGGTGGCCACGGTGGCGGTCGCAGTGATGGCGCACGCGAGGGCGAGGGCGAGGGCGAGGGCGAGGGCGAGGGCGAGGGCGAGGGCGAGGGCGAGGGCGAGGGCGAGGGCGAGGGCGAGGGCGAGGGCGAGGGCGAGGGCGAGGGCGAGGGCGAGGGCGAGGCGGGTGGGGACGGCGTCCACGCAGCATTGCAGGAACGCAGCAATGACGCGATGGGAGCGACGCCGAGGCAGCAATCGGCATGGGAGCAATGCCGGGCAAGGCGGAGACCGGGGGACTCGACGGCTGAGGGTCGGACCATCGTTTGGTTCACATGGCTCTCAGCTGCAGACGATGCTTCCACAGCGACTCACCACGTCGAGCGTCGATTCCGTACTTGGCCTTCAGGGTCGCCGTGACGTCCTCGGGCAGCGCAGGGGGGTCTGGGCCACCCGGGGCGCTGACCCAGTCGGGGAGTGGCGGGGCCTTGCGTCGGCGGCGGCTCGCTTCCGCAGCGCCACTGGAGGCTGCGACAGAAACACGATGGCACGAGTTCGCAAACAGCAGCGCTCGGCCAGCACGGCCTGAGTGCCCCGGCAACGCCCTGGAATCGAAGCCAGGGCCCTTGTACGCACGACAAGAAAGAAGCTGCGTCCAGGGCTGGTGGCTCCCGTGGCCGGTGGCGCGCCCTTGCGCTGCGACCCCGACGGGATGCGGCGGGGAATCAGGCGGCCGTCCGGCACTCACGCTTCGTTGCAACGGCCCCCCGGCTGCGCCACCACAGCGCCACTCCCGCAGCCACGGCAGCGCAAGCTGCCGCAGCGACGAGCGCGTCCCGCTGGGTCCAGGGCATGCCCCGCCGCCCGCAGATCGAGGGAGTGCCCAGGCCGTCGCGGTCGCCGCCGCACCAGCCGGCTCTGCCACATGAACCGTTTGGCGATCGTGGCGGCCACGCGTGCGTCTGACCACCCCCGCCCCTGGCGCGCGGGACGAGGGATCGGCTGCAATGGACGCCCTGCTGCGCGGTGAGCTGCTCTCCGCCCTCATCTCGTCCCCCTCGATCGCCCGCCGATGCCCAGCTGCCCGGCCTCGGCGTTCCACCTGCAACGCCGACATCTGCCCCGCGGTGCAACAGCGCTGCTGGCCGCCCGCGCGCCGCCCCGTTGCGTCCCCCTCGTCACCCAAGCCCGGCGTGTCGCCCCCCTGATTCCCCACGTGCGCGCGCGCACGCGCCCCTGAACGCAGACCACCCCGAGATGGAGCCTGCAATCGCCTTTGCGATGGGGCGCGTCTCGCAGCAGGCCTGGACCGGCCAGGGCGTGGAAAGCCGGGCCGCGGCCCTAGAGATGCTCGCCGGCGCTCTCAAGCAGTACAATGTCGACGTGCTGGGCAGGTGAGCCGTGATGGTGCCCGAGGACGCCTGCCAGGTGCCGCGAGCTCGCTTGCGCAGCCCACCGGCGGCGTCGCCGCTCCGCCAGCAGCGGTGACGAAGCCAGGCTCAAGGAGCGCCACCCACGCGTCTTGCACCTGCTGCTGGCATGGTGGTCACGGTTGCGACCTCGGCCATCGACGCATCGCCGACCGACCGCTGCGAATACGACCTCTGTAAATATGAGCTGCGCAAGTGTTGAGTCTGCAAAGTCGAGCCGTGCATATTTGAACTCTGCGCCCGTCCCCCTGCCGCGCAGGAGGCCGCCATCCCCGCCAGCACCAGCGGAGAGCGATGCCGAGTCGCTTCAAGACACATTTCGGGAGCCCTCGCCAGGCAACGCTGCCGCTGCCGCTGCCGCTGGTGCGGGCGAGACACGTGGCGGGTCAACAGGCGGTGGCGGCCTCGGCGGCCGCAAACCCAGCTTCGTGCCCCGCAGCGTGGACAGCATGAACGAAAGCGAGGAGGCCGCGGTGCGTGCGCGGGTGCGGGCGGCGCGGTCGCGCGCCAGAGCCGGTGGTCGCGGCACTGTCGTGCTGTCGGAGCCCGTGTCGCTGGACGAGGACTTTGACCCGCCCGTCATCGTCAAGACGGCGGACGAGGCGGCGGAGATTTCCGCCGCAATCTCAGGGAACATCATCTTTGCAGGCCTGGACACTGACCAGCGCTCGGTGCTCATCGGAGCAATGGAGCGGCGGGAGTTTTCGGCCGGGGAAACCATTATCCGACAGGGCGACGCCGGTGACTACTTTTACGTGCAGGTGTCGGGGACCTGTCAGGTGCTGGTCAACGGCGCGGTTGTGCTGGAGACTTCAGCAGGCCAGTCGTTCGGCGAGCTGGCGCTGCTGTACGACAGCCCGCGTGCAGCAACGGTCGTCGTGGCGGGGTCTGACCCCGTGGTCACTTGGGCAATCGATCGACGAACGTTCAAGCACGCGGTGGTCGCAACCGCCATCGCCAAGCGACGCCGGTTCGGCGCCGCGGTCGACCGCGTGCCGCTGCTGCAGGGGCTGCCCCCCAACGAACGCGGAGCCATTCTGGACTGCCTGCTGCCCGTGGAGGCGGCGCCAGGGGCGGTGCTGGTGGCGGAGGGCGACACGGACGCGGACAGGTTTTACATCGTAGACGATGGGGAGCTGATGGCGGTGAGACTTGCGCGTGACAGAGGCGTTGTTGAACACGCTGCAGAGTGCCCTGGGACATGGTGCGAGTGTGTCTGCGTGTGTGTGTGTCGGGGGGGGAGGGAACAGACGACGCTCTCGCGAAGCTGCCGTTGTGTTGCGGAGGCGGTGTTTTGGCGCCGGAGCGCGTGTCAAGAGTGCTCTGCGAGAGGCGTGACGCAGCGCGCCTGCCCGTCTGCTGCATGGCTCTGCCAGCGACGCGGTGGCGTCTGCTGATGTCGCTGGTGCTGCGGCTGCCGCCGTTGCCGTGCGACGATGCTTCCGTGGCTAGCGACGCTGCTTTCGCCGTTGCAATGTGACGATGCTTCCGCTGCCCGCAGCACAAGACCTCTCTCGGCAGTGAGGCCTGCCCGCGCCTCGGGCCCGGGGACTTCTTCGGCGAGCGTGCCATCCTCACCGGCGAGCCGCGGGCCGCCACCGTCACGGCTGTGCAGCAGAGCCGGCTGCTGGCGTTGGACAGGGCCACCTTCATCAGGCTGCTGGGGCCGCTTTCCGTGAGGCGGGCGCGTGGTTTGACAGGCCGGAGCGTTTGCTGCGGTGGTTGTGACGGTCGGGATCGTTGCCGCGAGCGCTGGTGCGGGACTGCTGCTTCTGCTGCTACGGCGGCGGCGGCGGGAGATGCATCGTGTTTTGCTGCCGGGCGGCTTGCCGTCAGCGCTGCGCCTGGCGATGCGTGGCCGGTGCGGGCGGTTGGCCCCGCTGGCTGCGCCCCGTGGCTCGTAGCCACCCCTGCAAACGCGCTGTCTGCGTCCGCTCTGCGTCGGCGTCGGCTTGTTAGAATCCGGCCAAGACGCCTCAATTGGCGCGCAATAACGCCACGCAATCTGCATCGCTTGCTGTTGCGCTGGACGCTGTTCCGACTCGCAGGACCTGCTGACGCGCAACCTTGCGGTGTACGACGAGTTCGACGCGGCTGCTCGAGACGCGAGCGATGCGGGCTTCGCGCCCAGCCGCGGCGCTGGCGCTGACGGGACCGCCTCGGGCGGCTCGGCGGGCGGCGCCCAAGACGGGGCGGCGCGATCGGCTGGCTCTGCCCAGTCCCCGACGATGCGCAGGCTGCCGTCAGTGGGGTCCTCCGCCCAGCTCATGCGCGCGTTCAGCCAGCTGGGAAGCGGGGAGCGGGGCATGCTTTCGCCACAGGCGCGCCGGACCTTTGGGGGCCTGCGGGCTCAGGCGGGAGGGGGCGACGGAGCCAGCCCCGAGCCAGACGTGGCCGTGATGGAGGCTGCAACAGCGGAGGAGGAGGACGAAGACGAGGGCGAGGGCAGTCGCGGCGAAGCGGACGGCGAGGAGGTGTACAGCGCCGACGAGCTGCACTCGCTCTGAGCGACGCACGCGCTTTCGGGCGTTGCGCTGGAGCAGTCAAGGGATCACGCGTGATCCAATTGCGGGCGCTGCCGTGCTCTGCGCGACGCGGCACGGTGCGCGCGTGCTTGTGGGCTGGAAGCAAGTTTGAGTGGAGGGCGCTGGCATGTTTGCGTGGCGCTGAATATCGAGAGGCCAATCAGCGGAAGTCGCGGCAGTGGCCAGCGGAAGCGCCCGACTGGCCGCGAACCATGGCGGACGATGACAAACTGCTGCACTGCGCCGCGCTGGAGCGGCGGAAGGCGCTCGTTCGTCGGCTGGGCCCGCTGGAAGCCGCTGCTCTGCCGGCCACGATCGACAAAAAAAGCTTCCGGGAGCCGCCGGACCCTCTGCGCGGGCACTCACTCGCCGCCAAGCCGTTCCAGTCGAGCATGGCTGCTGCTGCGCCGATGTCTCTGCAACAGGCTGCCCGGGAGGGGAACACGGCCGAGGTGCTCGCCCGCCTGGAGGAGGGCGCGGACGTGAATCAACGACTGACCGTTGGCGTGAGCGCGGGAGCACGCGCGCGGGGCTTGGCTGGCGGGGCGGGGGATGGAGCACCTGGCACACAGACGCGGCCCGCGCGCTTTTCTGGCGACGGCTGGGTCCCGAGGGCGACCGGGCTTGCGCCCGCGGGCAGAGGAGTGTTGGAGCAGTTGAGCGTCTGGCGGCTGCACGCTCCGCTGCGACCCTGGCTGCCGCTCGCAGGGTTTGTACACATCGGCTCTCGTTCTGGCGGCCGGGGCCGGCCATCTTGACACTGTGGAGGCGCTTGCAGCGAATGGCGCCGACCTGGACGCGCAGCAGCATGTGAGGCGTCGCTGCGGTTACCTGCAAGGCCGTCGAGGTGCTCGAACGCGGTGCAGTTCCCAGCGGGGCAGCTGGTTCACGCGCACAACCGTGTGTAGCAATGTTGCTGCTGCCGGCACACGCGGGAAGTGAGCAACTCCAGCGTCCCCGGGGGGGGTGGGAATACCCTCGCGGCAATGATGTGGGGAAAAGGCGAGGCGAGCTCGCACCACGCTCGGTTGCCCAGACGGTCTCGTCACGGCATGCGTGCTGCCTGGTGAAGGGAGTAGACCTCTTGCGTGTGGGGCCAGGGAGGAGATTGTCATGCCGGGCACTGATTGCTGGCAGCTGTACGAGTCACGACCGTTGAGATGTGGGGAGCCTCGGCACGCGCTTGGACAGGTGCTGGGCCTGCGTTGCGGAGTCGCATATCCTTGTTGAGGCAGGTCGCGCGGCCACATGACAACTGCCCAAGGTTTGCTTGCCTTGACCTTCAAGTCTCATGCCATGCCATTGCACGCTGGGACGCGCTGAGCGGGTCGAAGCGACAGTTGACACATCGTGAAGTGCTGCCTGAGTGGACAACGCCGTGACTCGCAGTTTGTGAGTGTCTGTCAGGTGGCGTCTGTGTCCGACTGGTTGGCGGGCGACGGTGTCGGCGGGGGATGATTGAGCCGCGCATGCGGGCTTCGATCAGTGGAGGTCGGCGTGGCTTGGGCGGGCCCGAAGTGGCGCTGGTGTGGCATCCGTGCGACGTGATCCGACCGCTGTCTCGCTTCGTGGCGTTGGCCCGATTCCCTTCGCAGCTTGTGAGTGTCTGTCAGGTGGCGTCTGTGTCCGGCTGGTTGGCGGTCGACGGTGTGGGCGGGGGATGATTGAGCCGCGCATGCGGACGTCGATCTGCGGAGCTCGGCGTGGCTTGGGCGGGCCCGAATTGGCGCTGGTGTGGCATCCGTGCGACGTGATCCGACCGCTGTCTCGCTTCGTGGCGTTGGCCCGATTCCCTTCGCAGCTTGTGAGTGTCTGTCAGGTGGCGTCTGTGTCCGACTGGTTGGCGGGCGACGGTGTCGGCGGGGGATGATTGTGCCGCGCATGCGGACGTCGATCAGTGGAGGTCGGCGTCGCATAGTCGGGCCCGAAGTGGCGCTGGTGTGGCATCCGTGCGACGTGATCCGACCGCTGTCTCGCTTCGTGGCGGTGGCCCGATTCCCTTCGCAGCTTGTGAGTGTCTGTCAGGTGGCGTCTGTGTCCGGCTGGTTGGCGGTCGACGGTGTCGGCGGGGGATGATTGTGCCGCACATGCGGGCGTCAATCTGCGGAGGTCGGCGTCGCATAGTCGGTTCCGAATTGGCGCTGGTGTGGCATCCGGTGCGACCTGATCCGACCGCTGTCTCGCTTCGTGGCGGTGGCCCGATTCCCTTCGCAGGAAGTGAGTGTCTGTCAGGTGGCGTCTGTGTCGGGCTGGTTGGCGGCCGACGGTGTCGGCGGGGGATGATTGTGCCGCACATGCGGGCGTCAATCTGCGGAGGTCGGAGTCGCATAGGCGGGCCCGACGTGGCGCTGGTGTGGCATCCGTGCGAGCTGGTCCAACCGTTGTCTCGCTTCGTGGCGGTGGCCCGATTGCCTTCGCAGGAAGTGAGTGTCTGTCAGGTGGCGTCTGTGTCCGGCTGGTTGGCGGCCGACGGTGTGGGCGGGGGATGATTGAGCCGCGCATGCGGACGTCGATCTGCGGAGCTCGGCGTCGCATGGGCGGGCCCGAAGTGGCGCTGGTGTGGCATCCGTGCGACGAGATCCGACCGCTGTCTCGCTTCGTGGCGGTGGCCCGATTGCCTTCGCAGGAAGTGAGTGTCTGTCAGGTGGCGTCTGTGTCCGGCTGGTTGGCGGCCGACGGTGTCGGCGGGGGATGATTGTGCCGCACATGCGGGCGTCAATCTGCGGAGGTCGGAGTCGCATAGTCGGGCCCGACGTGGCGCTGGTGTGGCATCCGTGCGAGCTGGTCCGACCGTTGTCTCGCTTCGTGGCGGTGGCCCGATTGCCTTCGCAGGAAGTGAGTGTCTGTCAGGTGGCGTCTGTGCCCGGCAGGTTGGCGGCCGACGGTGTGGGCGGGGGATGATTGAGCCGCGCATGCGGACGTCGATCTGCGGAGCTCGGCGCGGCTTGGGCGGTCCCGAATTGGCGCTGGTGTGGCATCCGTGCGACGTGATCCGACTGCTGTCTCGCTACGTGGCGGTGGCCCGATTCCCTTCGCAGCTTGTGAGTGTCTGTCAGGTGGCGTCTGTGTCCGGCTGGTTGGCGGGCGACGGTGTGGGGGGGGGGGACGATTGTGCCGCGCATGCGGACGTCGATCAGTGGAGGTCGGCGCGGCTTGGGCGGTCCCGAATTGGCGCTGGTGTGGCATCCGTGCGACCTGATCCGACCACTGTCTCGCTTCGTGGCGGTGGCCCGATTCCCTTCGCAGGGTGTGAGTGTCTGTCAGGTGGCGTCTGTGTCCGGCTGGCAGGCGGGCGACGGTGTGGGCGGGGGATGATTGCGCCGCGCATGCGGCTGTCGCGCTGTGGAGGTCGGCGTGGCTTGGGCGGGCCCGAATTGGCGCTGGTGTGGCATCCGTGCGACCTGATCCGACCGCTGTATCGCTACGTCGCGTTGGCCCGATTCCCTTCGCAGCTTGTGAGTGTCTGTCAGGTGGCGTCTGTGTCCGACTGGTTGGCGGGCGACGGTGTCGGCGGGGGATGATTGTGCCGCGCATGCGGACGTCGATCAGTGGAGGTCGGCGTCGCATAGTCGGGCCCGAAGTGGCGCTGGGGTGGCATCCGGTGCAACCTGATCCGACTGCTGTCTCGCTTCGTGGCGGTGGCCCGATTCCCTTCGCAGAGTGTGAGTGTCTGTCAGGTGGAGTCTGTGTCCGACTGGTAGGCGGGTGCCGGGTCGGCTGGTTGGCGGGCGACGGTGTCGTCGGGGGACGATTGTGCCGCACATGCGGACATCGATCAGTGGAGGTCGGCGTCGCAGAGGCGGTCCCGAATTGGCGCTGGTGTGGCATCCGTGCGACGTGATCCGACCGCTGTCTCGCTTCGTGGCGGTGGCCCGATTCCCTTCGCAGAGTGTGAGTGTCTGTCAGGTGGAGTCTGTGTCCGACTGGTAGGCGGGTGCCGGGTCGGCTGGTTGGCGGGCGACGGTGTCGTCGGGGGACGATTGTGCCGCACATGCGGACATCGATCAGTGGAGGTCGGCGTCTCATAGTCGGGCCCGAAGTGGCGCTGGTGTGGCATCCGTTGCAACCTGATCCGCCTGCTGTCTCGCTTCGTGGCGGTGGCCCGATTCCCTTGGCAGGAAGTGAGTGTCTGTCAGGTGGCGTCTGTGTCCGACTGGTTGGCGGGCGACGGTGTCGCCGCGGGATCACTGTGCCACACATGCGGACATCGATCAGTGGAGGTCGGCGTCGCATAGTCGGTTCCGAATTGGCGCTGGGGTGGCATCCGTTGCAACCTGATCCGACCGCTGTCTCGCTTCGTGGCGGTGGCCCGATTCCCTTCGCAGGAAGTGAGTGTCTGTCAGGTGGCGTCTGTGTTCGACTGGTTGGCGGTCGACGGTGTCGGCGGGGGATGATTGTGCCACACATGCGGACGTCGATCAGTGGAGGTCGGCGTGGCTTGGGCGGGCCCGAAGTGGCGCTGGTGTGGCATCCGTGCGACGTGATCCGACCGCTGTCTCTCTACGTCGCGTTGGCCCGATTCCCTTCGCAGCTTGTGAGTGTCTGTCAGATGGCGTCTGTGTCCGGCTGGTTGGCGGTCGACGGTGTCGGCGGGGGATGATTGTGCCGCGCATGCGGACGTCGATCAGTGGAGGTCGGCGTCGCATTGTCGGGCCCGAAGTGGCGCTGGTGTGGCATCCGGTGCGACGTGATCCGACCGTTGTCTCGCTTCGTGGCGTTGGCCCGATTCCCTTCGCAGCTTGTGAGTGTCTGTCAGGTGGCGTCTGTGTCCGGCTGGTTGGCGGTCGACGGTGTCGGCGGGGGATGATTGTGCCGCGCATGCGGACGTCGATCAGTGGAGGTCGGCGTCGCAGAGGCGGTCCCGAATTGGCGCTGGTGTGGCATCCGTGCGACCTGATCCGACCGCTGTCTCGCTTCGTGGCGGTGGCCCGATTCCCTTCGCAGGGTGTGAGTGTCTGTCAGGTGGAGTCTGTGTCCGACTGGTAGGCGGGTGCCGGGTCGGCGGGGGATGATTGTGCCGCGCATGCGGACGTCGATCAGTGGAGGTCGGCGTCGCATAGTCGGGCCCAAATTGGCGCTGGGGTGGCATCCGGTGCAACCTGATCCGACTGCTGTCTCGCTTCGTGGCGGTGGCCCGATTCCCTTCGCAGCTTGTGAGTGTCTGTCAGGTGGCGTCTGTGTCGGGCTGGTTGGCGGTCGACGGTGCCGGCGGGGGATGATTGTGCCGCACATGCGGGCGTCAATCTGCGGAGGTCGGCGTCGCATAGTCGGTTCCGAATTGGCGCTGGTGTGGCATCCGGTGCGACGTGATCCGACCGTTGTCTCGCTTCGTGGCGTTGGCCCGATTCCCTTCGCAGCTTGTGAGTGTCTGTCAGGTGGCGTCTGTGTCCGGCTGGTTGGCGGTCGACGGTGTGGGCGGGGGATGATTGTGCCGCGCATGCGGACGTCGATCAGTGGAGGTCGGCGTCGCATAGTCGGGCCCGAAGTGGCGCTGGGGTGGCATCCGGTGCAACCTGATCCGACCGCTGTCTCGCTTCGTGGCGGTGGCCCGATTGCCTTCGCAGGAAGTGAGTGTCTGTCAGGTGGCGTCTGTGTCCGACTGGTAGGCGGTCGACGGTGTGGGCGGGGGATGATTGTGCCGCACATGCGGACGTCGATCAGTGGAGGTCGGCGTCGCATAGGCGGGCCCGAAGTGGCGCTGGGGTGGCATCCGTGCGACGTGATCCGACCGCTGCCTCGCTACGTGGCGGTGGCCCGATTGCCTTCGCAGGCTGTGAGTGTCTGTCAGGTGGCGTCTGTGTCCGGCTGGTAGGCGGGCGACGGTGTCGGCGGGGGATGATTGTGCCGCACATGCGGACGTCGATCAGTGGAGGTCGGCGTCGCATAGGCGGGCCCGAAGTGGCGCTGGTGTGGCATCCGTGCGACCTGATCCGACCACTGTCTCGCTTCGTGGCGGTGGCCCGATTGCCTTCGCAGTTTGTGAGTGTCTGTCAGGTGGCGTCTGTGTCCGGCTGGTAGGCGGTCGACGGTGTCGGCGGGGGATGATTGTGCCGCACATGCGGACGTCGATCAGTGGAGGTCGGCGTGGCTTGGGCGGGCCCGAAGTGGCGCTGGGGTGGCATCCGTGCGACGTGATCCGACCGCTGTCTCGCTTCGTGGCGTTGGCCCGATTCCCTTCGCAGGCTGTGAGTGTCTGTCAGGTGGCGTCTGTGTCCGGCTGGTCGGCGGGCGACGGTGTGGGCGGGGGATGATTGTGCCGCACATGCGGACGTCGATCAGTGGAGGTCGGCGTCGCATAGGCGGGCCCGAAGTGGCGCTGGTGTGGCATCCGTGCGACCTGATCCGACCGCTGTCTCGCTTCGTGGCGGTGGCCCGATTCCCTTCGCAGGCTGTGAGTGTCTGTCAGGTGGCGTCTGTGTCCGGCTGGTAGGCGGTCGACGGTGTCGGCGGGGGATGATTGTGCCGCACATGCGGACGTCGATCAGTGGAGGTCGGCGTCGCATAGGCGGGCCCGAAGTGGCGCTGGGGTGGCATCCGTGCGACGTGATCCGACCGCTGTCTCGCTTCGTGGCGGTCGCCCGATTGCCTTCGCAGGAAGTGAGTGTCTGTCAGGTGGCGTCTGTGTCCGGCTGGTAGGCGGTTGACGGTGTCGGCGGGGGATGATTGTGCCGCACACGCGGACGTCGATCAGTGGAGGTCGACATCGCAAAGGCGTGCCCGAAGTGGCGCTGGTGTGGCATCCGTGCGACGTGATCCGACCGCTGTCTCGCTTCGTGGCGGTGGCCCGATTGCCTTCGCAGGCCGTGAGTGTCTGTCAGGTGGCGTCTGTGTCCGGCTGGTCGGCGGTCGACGGTGTCGGCGGGGGATGATTGTGCCGCACATGCGGACGTCGATCAGTGGAGGTCGGCGTCGCATAGTCGGGCCCGAAGTGGCGCTGGTGTGGCATCCGTGCGACGTGATCCGACCGCTGTCTCGCTTCGTGGCGGTGGCCCGATTCCCTTCGCAGGAAGTGAGTGTCTGTCAGGTGGCGTCTGTGTCCGGCTGGTTGGCGGTCGACGGTGTGGGCGGGGGATGATTGTGCCGCGCATGCGGACGTCGATCAGTGGAGGTCGACGTCGCATAGGCGGGCCCGATGTGGCGCTGGGGTGGCATCCGTTCGACGAGATCCGACCGCTGTCTCTCATTGTGGCGGTGGCCCGATTGCCTTCGCAGTTTGTGAGTGTCTGTCAGGTGGCGTCTGTGTCCGGCTGGTAGGCGGTCGACGGTGTCGGCGGGGGATGATTGTGCCGCACATGCGGACGTCGATCAGTGGAGGTCGGCGTCGCATAGGCGGGCCCGATGTGGCGCTGGGGTGGCATCCGTGCGACGAGATCCGACCGCTGTCTCGCTTCGTGGCGGTGGCCCGATTGCCTTCGCAGGAAGTGAGTGTCTGTCAGGTGGCGTCTGTGTCCGGCTGGTAGGCGGTCGACGGTGTCGGCGGGGGATGATTGTGCCGCACATGCGGACGTCGATCAGTGGAGGTCGACATCGCAAAGGCGTGCCCGATGTGGCGCTGGTGTGGCATCCGTGCGACGTGATCCGACCGCTGTCTCGCTTCGTGGCGGTGGCCCGATTGCCTTCGCAGGCCGTGAGTGTCTGTCAGGTGGCGTCTGTGTCCGGCTGGTCGGCGGTCGACGGTGTCGGCGGGGGATGATTGTGCCGCACATGCGGACGTCGATCAGTGGAGGTCGGCGTCGCATAGGCGGGCCCGAAGTGGCGCTGGTGTGGCATCCGTGCGACGTGATCCGACCGCTGTCTCGCTTCGTGGCGGTGGCCCGATTGCCTTCGCAGGCCGTGAGTGTCTGTCAGGTGGCGTCTGTGTCCGGCTGGTCGGCGGTCGACGGTGTCGGCGGGGGATGATTGTGCCACACATGCGGACGTCGATCAGTGGAGGTCGGCGTCGCATGGGCGGGCCCGCAGTGGCGCTGGGGTGGCATCCGTGCGACACTTGTTGGAGGCGGTGTTGGCAGTATTCTGGTGATCGGCGGCAAGTGTTCCGTGTTTTGCGATGAGGCCGTGTTGACGCCTCCACTGGCTCCACGGTCACGTGCTCTGCCGTGGCCACATGCTGCTTCTGCATTTCGCGCCGCGATGCTTTCGTTGCTGTCATTCGCACGCAGTCCGGACACACGGCGCTCTCTCTGGCGGCCAAGAACAAACGCCGTGACATCGTCATTGCTCTGCTGCGCGCTGGGGCGAGCCTAAAGCGGAAGGCAGCTGTGAGCGAGCGGCACTGTCGTCGGCTTCCTTGCCACGCCTGCTCTCGGGTTGTTTGCAAACCTGGAATGCAGCCAAGAGAGTCAGCGTTCATGCCTTCCGCCATCTCCCTTTCCGTTCTGGCCACCTGACTTCCACCTATCATGCAGGCCGGCAAATCCGTCGAGAGGTGGATCAAGGACAGCTTCGGCGAAGACGAGGCGTGGCGGCTGCTCGAACACGCTCTTCTGGCCCGTGCAACGGCGGCCGAGGCGGCCAAACTGGCACTTGAAGCCACGCTGGCGCGGGAGCGCGAATCGGCCGCAGCTGCGCTTGAGACGGCCAAACTGGCACTTGAAGCCACGCTGGCGCGGGAGCGCGAATCGGCCGCGGCTGCACTTGAGACGGCCACTGCCGCCGCTGCTCGGGAGCGCGAATCGGCCGCCGCAACCCTGCGTCGGCTCACCGAACGCATCGCCGCCGTGGAGGCAACTGCGGACGCGATCTGACGCGTGCGGCTCACAGCCCTGCTTCATCCAGGAGCACTCAACCCTCTCTCTCTCTCTCTCTCTCTCTCTCTCTCTCTCTCTCGCTGTCTCGCGCGCCCTCTCTCGGCCCCACCCTTGCGCCTCGCAATTCGCTGGGCGGGCACAGTCACACGCGTGTGTGGTCAGCCTTGCCTGCTTGTGACTGCGCCGTTGCTGTACGCGTGTTTGACACCCAAGGGCAATCCTGACTCACAAGCCGCCCAGCCACCAGCCGCCACGGACGCCATCAGGCCCATCGTTGATCCATCACACAGACATCATCAACAACGCCGCGTGCGCCTCCTCCAGCGCAGCGTACAGCGCCGTCAACGCGGCGTCGGTGAACAGCCCAGCCTTCCCCATCAGGCCCCGATCGCGAAGCAGTCGCGTGAGCGTCGCTCTGCCCATCGGCCGGTAGCAGAGCGCACGGGGTCCGGCGTCATCCAGCAGCGCCCTGGCCAGCGCAACGGCAGGCATGTGGCCGTTGCACCGCCACGCGTCGCTCATCGCTAGCCACCACAGGGCCCCCAGGGCTCCTCCCGCCGAAACCGCCGCCACCCGGCCGAACAGAAACCGCAGGCCGCCGCCGTGCGCGAAGGGGACCATCATTGCGGGCGACGGACTACGCGCCGCGAAACCGCCGCCTAGTCCACCGCTGCGGCGGCGGCCGCCAGCGTCTGTCGATGCGTCAGATGCGGAGTCGGTGTCCGACCCCGCGCTGTCTCCAACGACGCCACCAGCACCGTCAGCACCGCCACAGTCACCTGCCACACCAGCACCAGCACCAGCTCCAACAGCACCAGCACGAGTGACACCAGCACCAGCTGCAGCACCAGCACAAGCACCGGCCAGGCCGCTCAACTGCCGCGCTGTGCTGCCGCCGGCAGAGCCACACCCCTCCCGCCGCCGCCACGCGTCAAACCACGCTTCAACGCCATCGAGACTCGCAGCGGCGGCGCCAGTGCCGCAGACCACATCCACCAGCACGCGCTCGTCGAGCAGCCACGTGTCGCGGTTTCGCAGCTCTGCTCGGCGGTTTCGCTCATCACGCAGCTCTGCCTCCACTTCCGGCAGCCGCCTGGCGAGCAACGCCTGTGTCTCTGACGACCACAGCAACCGCCGGAGTCGCTCGGTCGTGTCAAAGTCTGGCGTGATCCCAACCTCCTCTGCCCCGACCTCCAGGTAGAGCCCATTCAGCTCTACCACCTTCTTCGTCCTCGGTGCCTCGGCCACGGCTCTGCCGTCCCGAAACTCGACGCTGACCCCGAAACCGCGGCCAAACACGTCGCCCTCGTTGCGGCGTCTGACCCGCATGACGCCGCGCCGGTACCGAACTCTGACGGCCACAGACGATCGAACCTCAAGCTCCAGCGTGGCCCCACCGCCGCCGCCACGCGGGTCGCGGGTGGTGCCAATGCCGTCTCTCACTTCGTGAACCTCCTCCCGCTCTACCGGCAGAGCCACTTCGAAGCCGTTGAGGGCGCGAAGCTGCCTTCTGAGCAGGCGGCGCCCGGCGATGGCAGGGTCGGCGTTGCGCCCGATGAGAGCCGGCAAGTCCTCGTCCCAGAGGGTGACCGCGGCGTCGCAGTCGTCGAACGCTAGCAGGCAGCGCCACGGAAACGGGGCCACGCTGAGCGACCCGAAGCGCGAAGTGGACGGCTCTGCACCGTCCGGCAGAGCCCCGTCCCAGAACACGTCCGGGCCTTCCAAGGTGGTTTCGACCCACCTACGCAGCGCCTCGACCTGCGGCGGCGCTCTGGCGTGCTGGAGGGATCGCGACGGCGGGAAGGCCGCTGCCTCTGCCTTGATGGTGGTCCATCGTCGGGCGGTTTCGCGTCCGCATCCCCGGCTCAACACACCGTCCCAGAACGCGATCCATAGCCGTGAAACCGCCTCCGCCCCGGGGTCCCAGGCATCCTTGCCGGACGACGTCAGCAGCGAGGACAGGGGCCCCAGAGGGGGCCCTTGAGCGACCCCGGTCGCCCGTTCGCCCGATGCCGCGCCGCCAGCACCGTCAGAGCCGTCAGCGGCCTCTCTGCCACCGCTCGAGGCGCCGGCGCCGGTCACTGCACCGGCTTCCAGCATGCGCGGTTTCGCGGACTTGGTCGATCGTCGCGCGGAGTCGCTCGGACCGACTGCGAGTGCCATTTGCAGGAGCGACGACTGCTCTGCCAGCTCTGCAACAAGGACGTTGACCGGCTCTGCCGGTAGATCGCGGAAGTTGGAGCTGTTTCGGCCACCGGCCCTGCGCCTGCGCGCTGCGCCAGCGGGAGGGTCTGACTCCGGGTCTGACCCCGCGCTGTCCGTTGAGTACTCAAGCGACGACGACGACGATGATGGTGCAAAGTCCGATTCAAGCGTGCGCCTGCGAAGTTGCTCTGCCGCCGCTGCCAGCTCCGCGCGGATGATGGTCCTCGCCAGGGGCGTGACGTCGGCACGCTGCTCTGCTGAGGCTGTTTCGTCCGTTGCATCCGGGGACGCCACGGCGAAGTGGCTCTGCCCAAACTGCAGAATGTTCCAGGCGCCGGCGACGTCGCGGCGAAACCGCGGGTGGGACTGGGCGTAGGCAGCGACCGCCGACGCAGCTGCCGCCACCCCGATCGCAGCCGTCACGACGACTGCGGCGACGTCGGCAAATGCGAGCGAGTCAGTGACTGCAGCGTCAGCTGCTGCAGTTGCCGATACGTCGGCGGGGGCGGTCACGAGGCCAGCCACCATCAGCAGAGCCAGCGTGATGGTCCAGAGCTCTGCCAGCAGAGCATCGGAAGGATTCTCGAAGAGCGTCGAGGATGACGTCACCACAGCCCTGGCGGCGGCCGAAGCGGCATCACTTGCCACGTTGCTGTCCCCGGGGAAGTCGCTCAGGGCTGCGGTTTCGTCGCCATCACGCGCAGCATCGGCAGAGCCCTTGCTGCGGTTGCAGTTGTATGCGCTGCTGCACGGGCACCACCCCGGCCAATACTTTGGCCGGCTGCGCTGCGACCGCGTTCCACGGCGACTGCACTGCAGGCAGCGAGTGACAGCCCAGCAGCAACTGCAACTGCAACAGATCCGATGTAGCGCGATAGACCAACACTGCGACACGGCCAGGCAGAGCCACACAGTGGCAGCAAGACGGCAGGACGGCGGTTTCGAGAGCTGCCGCCTCCTCTGGCGCGGGTGGAGCTGCTTCTGGGGCGGCGGCTGCCCGAGCTGCTCGTGCTGTTGCTGTTGCTGTTGCTGTTGCTGTTGCTGTTGCTGGTGCTGGTGCTGTTGCAATGGCTGCTGCCGGCGGCGGTTGGCTGAATCGTCGGATATAGCGGCCGCCACGTCAGAGGCACGACCGCTATGACGGCTCGTCGGAGCGTCTGCTGACTGGGAGGTGACCGACAACAGATGGGGGAGTGATGGGGGGTTGATACAACACGGCAGGCACGACCACCACTCCTTGCGCTGCGTGCTCCTGTGCGAGCGGTTGCAGTTGCAGCCGCTCTGGCGGCTACTGGACCGACATCGCGCGCAGCTGCAGCAAAGCTTGGAGCAGAGTTGACACACTCGGCAGGACAACAGCGACGACGACGATGACGACGAGCCATTGGCTGAGAGGCACCACACTGGCACCAGGAATCGGCGTAATATTGTGCCGGTTTGCGCCTGCGGCCAGATCCAGAGAGCCAGCGCGGCGGAGATTGCGGTTGCAGTGGCCTGTTGCGTCACCGGCTCTCGCCAGAGCAGGTGGTGGACCATCAGCAAGACGATGACAGCGGCTGTCGCTATGGCCAGTCCTTGTCGCATCACAGACGAGAAAACAATCGTGACGGCGTGCAGGGGGCTTGCGAGCGACGTCGTGTCGCGCTTCATGGCAGAAGCGTATCGCCGCTGCTCGGTGGTTTGCGACCACCTTGTCACTTCGGCATCGTCCACAGCGAGCACGAGGGCGCCTTGATAGGCTTCCGATCGACAGCAGATGCCGCACTGACGCCACGCGATGCGCCACTCGGCGTCAGACGTCAACACTGACCGCGAAACCGCCGCTCGCATCTGCATCTCTTGCCGACGCTGCGCCCTGCGAGATCGGCTTGACCGGCCATTGACGCCCGCCTGATAGACGGATCCACGCGTCGAAGTGCCTCGGCAGCAATGACCATCACTGGAGCTGCGATTGACACACCAGCTGCTTCTGCAACTGCAACTGCAGCAGCGACTGCGGCTGCGACTGCTGCCAGAACCAGATGCGGATCCGGAACCGAACCCATCGCAGCAACCCTGCCTGCCAGCCTGCAGCCCGCAGCAGTAGTAACAGCAGCAGACCCAGCGACAGCAGCAGCTGACATACACGCAGCAGCAACAGACACGTCGGCACAGGCACGCCGACGCTTGACGCGCGAAACCGCGCTTGGCGGCTCTGCCCGAAGAACCGGTGCACACTTCGCAGGCGCGATCTCCGCAGCAGTCGCCGGTGCAAGTGTCCGTTGCACGTGCTGCAACTGCGGCTCCTCCGGCGGCCGTGCCTGCCTTCAGGCCTGGGCTCAGCTGAGCCGCCGTTGCGGCAGCCCCAATGGCTCTGCCGCCAGCGGTTTCGCCGCGACGTGGGGCATTTGCCAACACTGGGATCAGGCCGAAGAGACCATCACTCTCGTATCCGTCAGCGATTCCGTTGCCAGAGTCGCTCTCATCGTCACTGCTCGTGCTGTGAGACGAGAAGCTGATACGGTCTTGACTGCCAAGTGATGGATCGGCACCTGACCGAGATTCATCGTCCCGACGTCGCTTGACAGGCAAGGGTGGCAGGTTGCTCCGCGCGCGGACAGCAGCCTCAATCTCCGCACGACGAGCCTCCGCCTCCGCCTCACGTCGTGCCTCAAGCTGCAACTGCAACTCTCGCGAAACCGCTGCGGCAGCCGCCGCATCCGCAGCCGCAATCGCTTTGGAGTCGGCAGCAGCTGCTGCGGCGGCAGCCTCGGCGGCACGTTTCGCCGCGGTTGCGTCATGGTGAAGCCTCGTCATCCGTCTGCCCTGCGGCGTCAGAAGGCGGGATCCGGTAAAGCCATAGCCGGCAGAGCTGTGGAACGCACGCAGGCTGCCAGCAGAGGCAGCGCGAGGGCCGTGGGCAGGCACGGACGTCGCAGCGGTGGTCAGCTGACGGCCTCTGGTGAAACCGCTGGGGGTGGACAAGGGGTGATGACCACCATCAGCTGACGGGCTCTGCCCGGTCCGGGTCGGCGCGCGACTGCCGAGGGCGCGGTGCGCCTGAGCGACGATGCCTGCAGTCTGGGGTCGCTGGGGGGCCCCAAACAGGGCCCCAATGCTCTCGCGTCGGCCGTTCCGAGCGGCTGAAGAGTTGTGCTGGTGGAAGGATCTCCCCTTTATTGCAGAGCCACTTCGACCAACATCTCGCCGCATCCGTGGGCTGTGACGGCCGCGCGACCGGTCATAAGCCTGTGCGGCGCTGGTGGTCGACACGGTTGCCGGTCGTGCAGCCATCAGGACTTGATGCACAACTGATGTGCGTCTGACTGGAACCCGACGTGGCTTGGGCCCGTGCTCGGCTGGCAGAGCCCGCTGGCCGGCGGGACGCAACTCGAGCGGCCAGTCGACGGCGTTGGCTCGGCCGGCCACCACAGCCCTGGCGACGTCAACGGCAGAGCCGCGTCGACTCCGGAAGGGTCGTGGCTGCGAAGTCGCTCTGCCGTCGACGTCTGAGGCCGGTTGAGACATGCGGTGTCTCGCTCGGAGTCGCTCGACCTTTCTCGCGAAACCGCCACGGATGGTGGTCTTTTTCCAAAAGAGTGGTTCGCCTGACGGCGCGCAGTCTAGGGCAGCGACCCGACGACAAACATCGACCATCACCGGCACATCAGAGCCATCCCGACGACCGCTGGTGTCGCCGTCAGCCGTCGCACCCAACCCATCGGATTTGAAAGCAAAACCCCATGCGGCATAACGTTCCGCCGGGTCAGCTGACTGGGAGCACGCTGTGTCGCTCGAGTCCGTCGCTCTGTCGCCGACACCGGCTGAATCGCGAGCAGGGTGCTGAGGTGATCCAGCCGCGGGCGCGCCTGGCTTAAGCGACTCACTGGGCGAACGAGCTGCATCGCTGGGCGACGCGGCGCGAGGCGGACGGCGGCCCGCAAGCGGTTTCGCGCTCACTGTCCCATTTGGGAACTCGATCCACCGGCGATGCCGCGAAACCGCCAGCGCAACGGATGTAGGTCCACCCTCGGCCGCAGACGTCAGCGCCGACACCGCTGCCTCGGCTTTCCGCTGCGAAATCAGCGGTTTCGCCAGCGTATCTCCCGGCTCTGCCATGGCTCTGCCGCCTCTCGCCTCGTGCATTGATCGATCGTCGGCTTCTACCAGCGGCAGGCGCCACAGCGGACGGTTGTCACATCGGTACAGCGCAGAGCAGGCAGAACGACGTCGGCGTGATTGGCTGATGACCCTCTCAGCGGCTCTGCCGCCGTCGCACCGTCGCATGGCGGCAAGCAGCTCTGCCGGAATGACCCATGGTCCGTCAGCTGACGGCGACACGGAATCAGCTGACGAAGACAGCGACGATGACGCGGCCATGACTGGGGCCGCAAACTCGTGATCTGACGATGACTGGTTCGAGACCCACACTTGACGTTCCGTCTGATGGGAGAGTGACTGAGCAGAGACCCCACCCCCATCGCCGCCGCCGCTGTCTCCGGCATCCGCAGCGGCCCGCGCTGACCGCTGGCCTGACGCCCTGCCCGTTGCAGGCGCTGTCGTCAGCGTCGTCGTCGTCGTGGTCGTCGTCGTCGTGGTCGTCGTCGTCGTCGTCGACACTTTCGGCTGGGCAAGCGGAGTCAGCTGATGGCGGAGTTTTTGGGCCACTTCGTCGACGGCAGAGCCTCTTCGCTGTCGGGGCCGCACTACTGAAGTGGTTGATTGCGGACTGAACCACTCGTGATTGCCCGCTGACTGCTCGGCGTCCGGGGCAGGCACGCGGCTGGCAACCGCTGCCCGCACAGCGGTTTCGTCGTCAGCTGCTCGAATCACAGCTCTGCCAGCAGCACGTGACTCGGTGTCAGTACCTGCCACCGCCTGTTGCAGCTGCTGCGTGATGGACAAACGACGCCCATTACCGACCCGATGACGGTCCATGGATCTGCCAGCAGCAGCAGCGCCACCACCCTCGAACCCGCAATCTCCACGCACGGGGGCTGCGCAAACATCATCATGAGGATTCGCAGTTGCAGTTGCAGTTGCAGTTGAGGAACCATGCCTGCCTGCTCCTCGGAAGGGCACAACAGCGGACGCAGAAGCGTCGCTCCTTGCTTCATCGTTGGAAGCAGCAGCAGAAGCAGCAGCCGTGGCTGCGGCGGCGGCGGCAGCAGTGGCGGCAGCGCGGCCAGCACTAGCGCCACCGGCACTAGCGCCACCGGCTCCAGCACCTGCAGCAGCGGCGGCGTCAGCGGGTTTCGCGTCCGCAGACGGTTCGCTCAGGGGCGTTGCTTGCCGAAGGGCCCACGACTGTGACCGGTCCATGACACGCAGCTGATGCTCTGATGATGACGCCGGCTGGGGCAACTGCGGGTCCGCATGCGCTCCGAGCACCATGTGACCGTCACGATGGGTCACTCGCTTGGCTGACCGCCGCCCGTTGGCTCTGCCGATGAGTCTCTTTGCACGGTTTCGCATGCGTTGCGCCCTCGCCGCAGCCGCCGCCGCCGCCGCCGCCTCCGTCGCTGTGGGGGTGGGCACGTCCACAGCGCCGTAGCGAGTGAGGATGTAGAGGTGAAGTGGAAGTGGGACCAACATCAGAAGCAGAGCAAGCAGAGCCATCGCGAGGGGGAGCGAGTACGCTTCGCTCTGCGCGCAGTCACACGCCCATCGTCTGGCGAACGGAATCGGCAGAGCTCTGCCCGTTGACGGGAGTTGCTCAACGCACGACGCGAGGCCAGGGAGCTCTGCCGATGCCGGTGGGAAGGATCCAGGCGGGATCAGTGCGAGAGACGCTTCGGCTTTGGCAATGGCTGCGGCAACGGTCGCGGGGTCAGACGACCCGCCCTCTGACGTGGCGACGATGGCGTCTCTGGTTTCAATGAACTCCGCGTAGCTCCGCACCACGGTCAGACCCGCGGCCCTCGCTCGTTGTGACTCAACCGTCGACGTCGACGCCACTGACCACGCGATCTGGGGAGCACACGCCAGCACCATCCACACTGACCGCGAAACCGGGACCAACATCAGCAGAGCCACGTGAAGTGTCCGTTGAAGGAGCTCTGCCCAACCCGCGCTGCGGGGCCCAAAGACGCGAAGCATTCGCTTGGCACGCGAAACCGCTTCTGCTGACGGCAGCTCTGCCCTGTTGTGGTCGTCACCGTCTGACCCAGCGACCGGCTCCTCGATACCGGCTCTGCCGTAACAGCAGCAGAGCGGGTGGCTGCATGTGATGCACCGTCCAACGCACAGCAGGGCTCTTCCAGCGGTTTCGCACGCCGGCTGGCAGAGCGGTTTGCTCCAGCGCTTGGCATGCAGCTCTGCCAGTGACTCGCCCTCCTCCTGGAGTGTTTTGGCGTCGTCAGCGGTGATGCGACGTGACAGGCATGCCTCCGAGAGACCCATCGTGACGGAAATGAGCACGGCAACGGCGCAAAGAATCGCCGCCCAGACGTCGGCCGGAACTGCAGGCACCACGTACGGAAGGTCAACTGCAACCACGCCAAGCAGCCATGCCACAGCTGGCCAACTCCTGGCCAGACCGATCCCTCCACCGACGCTGAGCAACGCCTGCGCCAACTGCAACCCCAGCACGGCGATGCGACCACGCGAAGTGTGGAGGCAGGCATGAGCGACGTCGCTGCCGCACCGGCTCCAGCGACACACACACGCGGCCACGCCTCTGCAACACTGGCAGCGGCGCGATTCCTGGCCGTGGTCGCTTGTGGCGAAACCGCCGACATCGTCTTCTTCCTCAAAACCTCCAATGGCGGTGAAACCGCCTTTGGCGAAACCGCGGTGTGCACGGTCGGCAGAGCTGGGTCGGTCCGAGCGGGCAGCGGCGGTGCCGCCGGCAGAGCCGGGACGGCTTCGCGATCCGCTGCGTTGCCGCTGTATCCCTGGCAACCGGTCACCGCTGTTGCTGTTGCGGCTGCTGTTGCTGGCTGGACCGGGGTGCGCGGTGCAATCGCATGCCGTTTTGACGAAGGACCAACATCCAGTGACCCGGGTCAGTCCCGTGCCGTCCAAAGAGTGGTCGTCGCTGACCGGGGGAGGAAGCCGGTACACAAAGGGATCTGGGGCTCGCCCGGTAACTGCCAGCCACTCTTGCATGGCAGGATCGCGATCCCAGCTGCCGGAGGCAGCTCCATTCTGGGAAGGATTGGAAGGATCGCCATAGGAAGCTCTGCCACTTCCCCCAACGACGTCGTCACTGGCCTGGTCACCGCGCCCGAAGCCTCGCAGCACGGCGCCAACGTCCCACTTCGCGTGAAACCGCATGCGGCTCTGCGCGGCCTCGAGCGCCGCATCAAGACTGGCGGCCCAAGCGGCGTCCTCGTCCACGGTGGGCTCTGCCATGAGCTGCGCCGCGTGATGGCTGGCTGATGGGGCCGGTGAGCGGCGACCATCACCGCGCAACGGCGGCGTTGCCGGGGCTGTGCCTGCAGGAATGCCTGCCACAGAAACGTCAACTGCAACCGATGAGGGTCCAGCGGCCGACGACGAATGCGGCGACGCTGGTGCTGGTGCTGGTGCTGGTGCTGCTGGTGCTGCTGGTGGCGGTGCTGGACCCAGTGCTGAAGCTGCTGGTGGCGTTGGATGTCTCGGTGCCGGCGGGGCGGTGATGGCGCCATGACCGGCTTCTGATGGGCGAGTCGCGTCCGGGTCGTCTCCGAAGCCCGCGAATGGGGTTTGTCTCGCTGCAGTTGCAGTTTCAGTTGCAGTGTGCCCGAGGTCGCTGCGAGTCACTGCCGCATCAGCCATGCGCCGGGCGGTGTGACCGGGCAGGCCACGGCCAAGGGCTGGGTCAGCGACGTCACGCGGTGGCGTCTGACCCGGGCGAAACCGCTCTCTGTGGGGCGACCCCGGCGGAGCGAGCCAGGCAGCTAGCTGGCCTTGGTGTTGCGGGCGTGGCCGCGGCGGCGCTGCGACGCTCTGCGAGACAGGGGCCGAACGCAGCGGAGTGGGCTAGGGTCCCTGTGGTGAGGGGCGCGCGGCGGCTGGGCGGGCAATGCGGCCGACGAGGCCGGCGCCAACTATGCGCCACACAACTAGGGAGCGGCGAAGTTTTGTAATTGGGGGATTCAGCGACTCACAGTCGGGGAGCTGCACCGGACGAGCGCGCCGAACGCCTGCCTGCGCGGGGCCGAGGCGACGAAAGCCAGCCGAAGGGGCGGACGGCGGCGGCGGCGATCGAAAACGGAATCGCACGGGCGGCTGGCGGAATGCCGTGCGGCGGCGAGCGGGTGCAGGGCGAGCGGGCGTGGGGGCGTGCGCAGTTGACGCCCGGCCGTTGGGCGAGCCGATAGCGGGGCCAGAGGGGCGCGCTGGCGTGCGACCAGCGCACCTGGGGGGGGCACGCGCGTCACCAAGAACGCGCCCGGGAGCGGGACGGTGGGGCGGAGCCCCGGGGCCGGGCAATGCCGGGCGAGGTGCCAAATGCGAATGCGTGGCGGCGCGGGGTCTGACTCTCGCACAGTGTTCGGCTGCCAGTTGGGGCGCAACTAGGCTCTGCCAGAGTCGAGGAGCCGCGCCCGACTTGGAGCCGGGGGCAGGGCAAGTCACGCACTCACCAGGCTGCCATGATTGCGAGAACTGGCCGCGTCGCGGCACGGACTGCGGCAGCTGCCCTGTGAGCAGGTGCAGACTGAGCTGCGTGCCGCTGGCGCAGACCGCGGGGCAGGCCAGAGCGCCCTTGGCTCTTGTCCCGGCCAAGTTGCGGTCGGCGCAGCACGGCAGGCGCCGCACCTCGCTCGCCTGCCCCGCGCTGCACCCGCGCCCGGCCCTGATTTGCACCGTGCTGCGAGATCAAGGGCGCCTTCTCGTCGGGGGGCGTGTTGCTGGCCTTCTGGCCGCCGACCGGGTGGCTTGCCGTGCGAGCGCTTGTCGCCAGCGCCGCAGCGGGCTCTCCGGCCGTCCCCCATGCCAGCAGCGCCGTGCGCCGGGCCTCACCCCCGCCACCCCGTTCCCGGCTTTGGTCAAAACGCTGCTGCGCTGCTGCTTGTTGTGGTCGCAGTCGGCCCGCCCCCCGTGCCGGCCTCGCCGGCGCGGCAGGCGCGCTGGACCTGACTCCGCTCACGGCCATCGGCTCCGTCGACGGCCGCTACTCGCGAATGGTGGCAGACCTGAGGCCCTATTTCGGCGAGTTCGCCCTCATCAAGTACCGCGTCCTGGTGGAGGTGGCCTGGCTCAAGACGCTGGCGAACTGCGCGGTGAGCTGCAGAGCCTTTGCGGCGGGCGCTGCGCCCGCCCAGGCGCTTGCGCTGGCCGGGAGGGCCATGCCGCGCCGCAATCGCCAGCCGCCGCAGGCGCGGGTATCGCCGTCGCACTCCCAGCTGCAAATGGCCGCGCGATCTGCCCGCCCCGACCAAGTGCACGCCTCGGCTCTGCACACTGAAAACCTGTTTTTGCTGATATTCCGCAGGGGGTGCCCGAGGTCCCCGCCATGTCGGCCGACGCCCAGGCTGCCCTGCAGTCCATCGTCGACACCTTCGGCGTCGAACAGGCGACGCGCGTCAAGGAAATCGAACGCGAAACCAACCACGACGTCAAGGCGGTCGAGTACTTCATCAAGGAGCAGGTGAGCCCGCGAAACCGCCCGGCCCCGGAATCAAGCCTTGCTGGGTTGCTGGACGCGGTCTTGCAGCGGCCCCGGCCAGGGTCTGGGCGGCGCAGCAGCGGCGTCGGCAGAACCGTCTGCATGGTTGTTCGAGTGTTGCTGCTTCGCTCGGGCGCGCTTGCGGGCTGAGCTCCGCTTGCACGATCAGGCAGGGCTTCCGGGGCGTGCGCGCGCAACCCATCTTGTCGTGTTTTGCGCGTCTCTTCTGTTGTTGTTTTTCTTGCTTTTCTTGTTTGTGTTTCGTCTTGGCCCCATTGCCCGGACGTATCCTGCAGCTCGCCGCCGGGCCAAGCGAGCTGGGCAAGTACTACGAGTTCGTCCACTTTGGTTGCACATCGGAGGACGTCGGCAACCTTGCCTACGCCAAGTCCATCGACGACGCCAAGTGAGACCACGCATCAAGTGCGCAGCCCACCCGCAAGTGCGCGGCTCTGCCGCCTTCGCGCTGCCTCTGTGCTACCTTCGCGCTGCCCCTCTGCTGCTGCAAGGTCGCCCGCAAACTCCCCCATATATCTCTCTCTGTCCTTGTGGGCGCGCTGTTCGCCGTGTTGCCTCGGTCCGCGGCTGTCGCAGGCGCGCGGTCATTGTCCCGCAGATGGCGGCAGTGAGAGACGAGGTGGCGCGCATGGCGGACCAGCATGCCGCCGTGCCCATGCTTGCACGCACCCACGGCCAGCCGGCCACCCCTACCACGGTGGGCAAGGAGCTGGCCAACTTCTCGGACCGGCTCTCTCGGCACCTGGGGTCACTCGAGGCGGTCGCTCCCTGCGGCAAGTTCAACGGCGCCACCGGCTCTTTCAACGCCCTGATGGTGGCGTACCCCGACGTGGACTGGGAAACCGTCTCGAGGGAGCTGGTGAGCGACACCCTGGGCCTGGGTTACACGCGCTTCTCAACGCAGATCGAGCCGCACGACTGGCTGGCGGACACGATGCACGCGTCGATGCGGTACAACTCTGTGCTGCTGGATCTGGATCGCGACATGTGGGGGTACATCAGCGCGGGGTACTTCCGCCAGAAGACCGTTGCGGGGGAGGTGGGGTCCTCCACGATGCCGCACAAGGTGAACCCCATCGCATTCGAAAACTCCGAGGGGAACCTCGGCCTCGCAAACGCAATCATGGGCCACCTTGCCGAGAAACTGCTCGTCTCCCGCTTCCAGCGCGACCTGTCCGACAGCACCGTGCTCCGCACCATCGGCACCGGTTTCGCGCACAGCATCATTGCGTACAAGCAGACGATGGTCGGCCTGTCCAGGGTGGACGTCAACACCGAGGCCCTGGACCGCGCGCTGGACGAGAACTGGGAGGTGCTCGCCGAGCCCATCCAGACGGTGATGCGGCGCTACGGCGTGGCAGAGCCCTACGAGAAGCTCAAGGCGCTCACCCGCGGCAAGCGGCTCGACGCGGAGGGCATGCGTGCATTCGTGCGCACGCTCGAGGCGGAGGGCGTGCCTGCCGAGGCGGTGGCCGCGCTCGAGCGGCTGGAGCCGCGCACATACGTGGGAGCGGCGGAGCGGCTGGCGCGGGGCTGATGCCGATGGGCGAGTGTGCCGCGACGGGTGCGCGGTCCGAGGCGCTTTGCGTGACGCAGCGCGTTGCTCCTTCAGCGCGCCAGCCACTTTGCTTGGCCTGCGCACGCGCACGCTCCCACCTGGTCGCCGGCCGGCTTGTCATTGTGCGTGTGTGTCGCAGCGCGCCCGGCAACAAGGCAGAGCGGCAACGCCAGTCGAAACACTCGCTGTGTGACGCCCCCCTCTCGACCAGACAGGGCCGACACAGTGTCCCCGCCCCGGACTGTCACAAGGTGCCTCGTAACGCAGCCTGCTGCAGCCCCCCCTGGAGCTCTGAGCGGCTGGGAACGAAAAAAAAAACCATGTTGCCATGCTTTCCGCGCCCGGCCAATATATGGCATGTCGGCAAATAATGCCTGGCGAGCGCCCGATCGCCGGCACTGCGCTCCTGCGGGGCGATGGACCTGCGCGCCGAGGAGTCCTGTCGGCCATGGCCTCACCGCACAATGCTGGAGTCCTTTGGCCCGCGCCAGTTTGAGTACAACCCGCGCCACGAGTCGCTGCTGGCAGTGGGCACAGTGACCGGCGAGGTGAGCGAATTTCGGCAGCGCCTCCTTTGGCCGCGCGTGCGCTCCTGCTCGAGTCTTTCGTCCCTCCCCCCAGTGCGCGGTGGTCCAGCTTGGTGCGGCCGATGAACTACGCCAGGCAGGGCGGCAGGAAGTGCGATTCCAGCGGAGAAATCGCTGGGCTGCGTGTTTGAAGCCCGAGTGTCGGCCGCACCAGCCGAGTCCTCTGTTCCGCCGAGATGCGCGCTCGGCCCTTGCGCCCGGTCCACGTGCGCCCCTCGTCGTGCTACCGCATCGCAAGCCAGTGGCTGCGCCAACAGCGCCTTGGGAGGGGGGGCGCCGTCTGTCGGTCCGCTGCCTGCCCGAGGGCGCGCCGCCCCATCCGCTGGCAAGCGCCCCGGCCGAAGCTCGCCGCCGTGCGGCAACGCGGCCAGGCAAGCCAGCCAGCCGCGGTGTGCTCGCGGCAGTGCCACCCTGGCCCAGCCTGCGGCTCTGTCGGCCGAATCGCTCCTGGTTGCGGCCGCGAGCCAACGCCCCCTGCCACGCAGCGACGCAGGGACGCAGCGACATGGCTGCCCGGCTTCCTGCCCAGCTGTCTTCCCCAAACTCTGCCCTAGCCTGGCCCCGAGGAACCCCCCCCCCCCCGCCCCCCAATGCTGCCGCTGCCGCTGCCGCTGTCTGCGTGACCGCAGGTGCTCGTGGTGGACCACGACCGAGGAGTGCCGATCGGCTCCTTCTCACGGGCCGGCCGCTCGCCGTGAGCCCTGCTCGCCTCACTGCAGCCAGCCCAGCGTGGCTGAACCGTTCAGATGTCTGCCTGTTGCCGCCCGTGCGCTCCCCGCCCCACCGCGCTCCGCCCCCCCCTTCCCGTCTCCGCCCCACCCGCGTCGTCAACCTGAGACGTTCGGGTCCAGGCATTTTGCGTGGGCGATGTGTCCGGCGTAAAACCCCAACGCCACCTGCTGGCCCTGCTGCTTCCAACCTAACCCTTTTTGCTCCCGCCTCGCGCTGCAGAAGGGACGCCATCTTGGGCGTGTCATGGCTCAGCTCACGTCCTGACGTGTTCGTGACCGGGTCGGCAAAGGGTCTGACCCGGGTTCACCGGGTCCGCACCGGCCCGTCGCTGTGCGGGGACCTCGACGCAATGAGCGACGCGGCGGCACCGAGCAAGGAACGCTGGTTGGAGTCCCTCACGTGGCAGAGCGCAAGAGGCCTTCCCTCAGGTGAAGTGATGGACGAGGCGTCGTGGCGCGCGACGATGGGCTGCGCGCCTGCTCCGAACGAGTGTCACATCACCTCAACGACTCTCAGCCAGTACGCCGACTTGACGTCGGTCCACGTGAACAGCACCGATGAGAAGTTGCTCTGCTCGGGGTATTCCAACGACGTGTCGGTCTACGACATCGAAACGGGCAAGCGGGTGAGTCACGCGTCTGCCGCCGCGCAGCGCACGCCCTGCAAAGCGTTTGCAAGGCAGCCGCTTCCAGCGTGCGCAACGCGCCTGGCATGTGGCTCTGGCAAGCCGGTGATCACCAAAGCGCCCTCGGGAGTATATGCTTGCGCACAAGGAAGTGACGACAGACTCGCCACCCCCCCCAAAAAAACAAATTCCCCGCCCGGTCCAGACCAACAACGGGGGAAGGAGGGGGGGGGTGGGGGGGGGCTCGGCCTCGCTGCTCGCGGCCATAATGGGAGCTGACCCTCTGTCGCGATCTCTCACTTATCTCACTCCCGTTATTTTTGCCGCCGCCACCGCCGCCGCCGCCGCCGTCCCTTGGCCTCGCAGGCAGTGCACTTCCGGTCTGCCCACACGGCCCACATCAACATCGCCCGCTTTGCGCACGAGTCGCCCAACGTCATGGCCACGTCCAGCTTCGACAAGACTATCAAGGTGAGACGCTCAGGCTAAAAACCTATCCTAGGCAAAGCACAGCGCAACGCGTGCCAACGCAGCCACGAGGCCAAACCAGGCCAAACCACCTGGCTCGGCGCAGGAGAGCGGGAACGCGCGCGCGCGCGCCCCAAAGCCTTGCGGCCGTGCTGAGCCGCCTGTTCCGTCTGAGATGGCAAATAGCCACCGGCTGTTCAGCGGCCCGGCATCCGGCCAGCAGGGCACAGCCTATCGGCAAGACCGTTCCCCCGGCCCTCTGGGACCCGCAGCGCTCCTTGGGCCGCCCTCGATGGCCCCGCCTGCTGCTCACGCGCCGCGCCCGCGGCCGCCGCAGGTCTGGGATCTGCGCACCCCCAAGCGGCCCAACTACACCATCAAATCCGAGCGCGGTTTCGTCATGATCGCCTTCAGCCCCAACGACCTGACCCTGCTCGGCTCTGCCGTTGACAACGAGGTGACACTCTTCTCGTCGATGGACGGCCGCCGCCTGCTCGGCCTCGACGCCGCGCGGACGGGCAACCGCGACAACTATACCCGCAGCTATTTCGTGAGACTCATTCGGCCAGTGACGCCCAACTATGGGTCTAAGTTGCGCTGGTCGCTTGCCGGGAGGACCCCCCTTTCCCGGCACAGACGGCCCTACGACCGCCGCTCGCGCTCGCCTGCGGTGCTGAAACGCACGCGTCGCTCACGCGCGTCCAAGGCAGAGCCTCACAGGCTGAACTTTGCCGCCGGCTCTGCCGCCTGCCTTGGACACCCGAGCTGCTCTGCTTGCGCGAGCGACCCTCGGCCAATGATGCCGCCGAGGCGGATTTCCTTCCCTTGGCTGGCCGCCCGAACCCAGCTGCCTTTTTGCTGACGTGGCCTCAGCAAGCCCCTGCCATGCTATGCTATGTTCTGCTCTGCCCTGCTATGCTCTGCCCTGCTCTGTTCTGCTATGCCATGCTATGCTTTGCTATGCTTTGCTATGTTCTGTTCTGCCCCCGGCGCCCTCCTCAACGCAGATGGATGGTGGCGACGTCATCGTATGCGGCTCCTCGGAGCAGCGCACCCTGCGGTACTTTTGCGCTCACACGGGGGAGTTTCTCGACTCAACGGAGCTATTCCCGGGCCGCAGTCACTCCTCGCTCTTCGTGCAGTCGCTGCGAGGATCTCCGCACAGGCAGGGCGAGTCAGTCGTGTTGGTCAACCACCGCGACTCCGCTCACGGGCTGTGCATGATCAAGACCCGCCGGATGACGTCACGACCCCCCCTGGGCATCGAGGCAGAGCCCGCGTGCGGAGAAGACGGTTTGGATGACGTGGCCATGGCTGGCGACGCACCAGCGGCAGCGGCAGCGGCAGCGGCAGCGGCAGCGGCAGCGGCATCCACCGTGTCTGCCGTCAATGAGTCGTCTGGCTCTGCCGCAGCGGGTGACGTCGGCGGCGATGCTTCCCTCTCTGCCTCGTCGTCGTCGTCGTCGTCGTCGCTCGCCCATTTGTACGCGAAACCGCCGCACTTGCCGGACAGGCCTCGTGAGACGCAGCACCTGGTGAGCGACGCGGCGTCGCTCCTTTCAGCGACTCCTTATCCCTCCCGGGGGTCAGACCCCCTCCGCGAAGTGACCCTCACCACTGACGAAGTGGCCCCGGAAATCGCAGCAGCTGCGACACGCGTTGGAGCGGAACCACCTGAACACAGTGGCTCTACCGATCGCACGCGCCCTCAGGGGAGTGACGCCGATGACGATGACGACGAGGAGGTTGATGCTGACGTCCACGGGGACGGCGCTGGCGCTACCGCCGCTGCCGCTGCTGGCGCTGCCGCTGCCGCTGCTGGCGCTGCCGCTGCTGGGCAGAGCGCGGCGTCCTCCCAGGGACCGGAAGGATCTGGCTCTGCCGGTCCCACTTCCCTCACTGCCCGAACCTACGCCCGAAAGCGGAACGTGGCTGGCGCTGCCGGGCTGCAGTTTGCGGATGTGACGCTGCTCTGCTGGACGCTGTCGCTGCCTCGGCGAAGAGTGGTTGCGCGGTTGCACTTGGGCATGCTCAAGGCGCGGATGCCTGCCTTTGCAAGAGTGGTCAGGTCAGCTGTTCCGAGCGATGAGGTTGCGACCCCGTTTGTCCTGGCCGTTTCCCCGGACTGGGGTCTGACCCCATCGGCTCTGCAATGCGCGATTGCCTTCATCTACACTGGGACGCTGCGCTTGCCACCCTTGGGCGACGCCCTGACGTCAGTTGCCACTCTTGCTCGTGGAGCTGGTGTGGACGTCCTGCCGACCATCACCGCTGTGTCGCCGTCGCGTCACCCGCTGGCAAGCGACCATCAGTCTCTGCTGCGGTGGGCCAACACGTCCGAGGCATCGGCCGCCGCTGCCAGCCCCGCGCTGGGGCCCGCGACGTCGTCATCGTCGTCATCGTCGTCATCGTCGTCGTCGTCGTCGTCGTCGTCGTCAGCTGCAGCTGCTGCTGCCGCTGGCTCTACCGGGGCGCCGATCGGGCGTGCTGCCTCTGCCGGCCAGTCAGCTGACGATGAAGTGGCATGCATTCCCGGGGACGTCGCCTTCAACGCAGCGGTTGCAGTTGCTGAGTCGGGTGTGCCCGAGCGGTTTCACGACGCCGTTTTGTCGGGAAAGAGTTTCTCCGCGGAAGCAGTCGCGTCTCTCAACCGTGAAAGCGCAGAGCTGGACTGTGACGACGTGGTGATGGACTTCCGATTCAAGGAAGACTACCCCGGCCTAGTCGCTGGGGAGGCACCGGCTCTCACGCAGTCTGACGCCGCTGCCTCGATGGGCGAGCGGTCGCGCGGATCAGCTGACCTGCCCTGGACGTGCCTGGATGGACGCGGCGGAGAGTTTGTCCGCCCGGGGTCGCTGGCCAGCGGAAGCAACCCCGCTGCAACCGATGTGACAGCGGCCGACACTGGCGAAGGTTCTTCCCTCCTGATTCAAGCGGGGTCAGACCTCGGCGAAACTGCAACTGCAACTGCAACTGCAGCTGGTGGTGACGGGTCACGGGGCGGCCTCGCGTCCTCATCGTCGGGGCTCGCTGTGGCGGCGTCGTCGGCATATCCCCAACCGGGAACGCCTTCGTCGCCAGCAGCAGCACCAGCACCAGGAGCAGCAGCAGCAGGAGCAGCAGCAGGAGCGGCGGCGGCGGCTGCTTCTGCGGCGGGTATCGGTGCTGCCGGTGTTGGTGGCCGGCTCACCACCACGGCAAGCTCTGCCAGCGGTTTCAGCCGCCGCTTCGTGCTGCCTGCAGCAACAGTGCTTGCTGCTGAGAAGATGGGTCTCTCCCTGCCATCTGCTGTCAGTACTACAACTGCAACTGCAACTGTCCCGATGGTGTTCGCAACCGGCTCGCCGTCAAGAGTGGTTCATGCTGTTGCCGCGTGCCACGTGGCTCTGCTTGCAGGCAGAGCCGTTGGGTCGGAACGGCTCTGCCGATTGGCAGCCTCGCGACTGGCTCGGATGACGTCTGCTTCCACGTGGCACGAAGTGGCTCTGCTTGGAGTCACTCACCGCGACGAGCAAATCTTTGCTGCCGCGGTTTCGTGGATGACTGGTGCGTACCCTGCCATGCTCGCCACAGGCGATGCAGCGGTTTCACCGGAGTCACTGCTCGGAGCCCCGTCGGCAGAGCTGGGTCCTGCCGTCGTTCTCCCAGCGGCACCGTTGAAGGTCACGGGCCCCGAGCTTCGACAGGCAACTGCAACTGCAACTGGAGCTGACGCTGCAACGGCAACTGCAGCGACGGCCGACGCTGTCGGGCCGGATGCTGTTTCAGGCAGAGCCACTTCCAACAGAGCCACTTCGTCGGATGAGGCCAGCGGGGGCGGAAGACTTTCCAATGTGCGGCGTGCGCTGCCGGCCGCTGCCGCGGAGGCAGCGGCTTCACAGCTGCGCATGGCGGGGCAATGGCCGCAGCGGCCGCCTGTGGACGACTTCATCGATCGCGAAACCGCTGCCGTGTCGGTCGCGTTTGCATCCATCGGCGATCGGATGAAGAAGTCAGCAGGGGAGCCAGCACGCATTGTACGTGAAACCGCTGTGGCAGTGGTCACTGCTGCGTCACAGCTCCATCAGTCGTCGACGTCAGCGATGCCCTTTGATTGCAGCCGTGTCGTGCAGAGCCAGCGAGTGCGCCTGTCAACGCCGTCGGCAGAGCTGTCGTCGGTCAACGACGCCGACACCGGCCTCGTCCGTCCTGATGCCGCCGGATACGCCGACGCTTCCCATGAGGGCGGCAGAGGCGGAACGTTCGAGTGGCGAGTTCCAGCCAGGTTCGTCATTGACGACGACGACGACGACGACGGCGATCACGACGGCGACGGCGGCGGTGGTGGTGGTGGTAGTGGTGGTGGTAGTGGTGGTGGTAGTGGTGGTGGTAGTGGTGGTGGTAGTGGTGGTGACGGTCGGGGCAGCAGCAGCGGCCACGACGACGAAAGCGGTGACGACGACGATAGCGATGACGACGGCAGTGGCGGCTCTGCCGGCAAGCCATCAGCTGCAATGCGCTGTCAGGTTGCGTTTCTCAAGCAGTCGGAGCTTGTGACAGCGCGCACTGCGCGGTTCCTGTGGCGGGTCGTTCTCCGCGACCTGGATCCAACGGACAAACCACCCATGCCACCACTGCCGCTGGAGGGTCCTCGCGACACCACCAACAATCCAGCCTCAAAGAGTGCAACTGCGGCTGCAGCTGCAACTGCAGCTGCTGGTGAGCCGTTCAACCCGGATTCGGCCATCACTCTTGCGTCAGCTGCCAGCCATCTCTCCAAGAGACTGGAGCAGGCGGTGAAACAGTTTGCCCAAAACGACGGCAAGACTGTGCGCGCGGCCGCGAGAGACGCCGTCCTGAGGGCACGCAGTGACCCCAAGGCAACTGCAGCTTCGACTTCAACTTCAACTTCAACATCAATGTCAATGGACGGCAAGCGCCCCGGTGGACTGCCAGGAATGGCGACGCTTCTCGAAATCGTGAGACGTGTCTCGCACCCCTCGGTGTCGCAGTGCGCCGTCGACGTCATTGCGGCGCTGCAGACTGAAACCGTCAGCGCGTGGGCTTCGCGTCACATCACCGCCCTATCACTGGCTCTGCCGACCATCCTTTCAACCGCAAACCTCAACTCCGCACCTGCGCCAACGCCTGCAGAGGCAGCATCAGCGGCTGCCAGTGCAGCCGCAGCGGCAGCGGCAGCAGCGGCAGCACCGACTCAAACTGCAACTGCAACTACGACTGGGACTGCAACCTCTGTCATCACGACTGTGGAGCCGGACTGTGCAGAGCTGCAACAGTGGGTAGAGCCACGCGTCATGCGTTGGCTGGGGACAGGGCCCAGAGCCCAAAGCTCCCCCATTGCAGCTGCAGTTGCACTAGCAGTTGAAGCTGCAGACCTGCCTCTCGGTGACATCATCCGCGAAACCGCGCGGCGGCGGCAGGCACTGGAGCCGTTGGTGGACAGCGGTGTGTTCTGCAGCGAGTACACCCGTGTGCTCCTGGAGGCCGATCCGCTGCGCAGCTCTGCTGGCGGGTCAGTGACCGATCAAGCGCTCATCAGCGCAACATCAGCAGCACTGAAGCCGTTGTTCACTGCCGCTGCGGCGGCTGCGGCGGCGGCGCCAGCCGTGGCTGCAACAACTGCTGCTGCTGCTGCTGCTGCTGCCGCTACTGCTGCCGCTGCCGCTACTGCTGCCGCTGGTGTTTCTGGTGCGCCGGGCTCTGCCACATCGGGCGGTTTCGCGTCCGGCATCATCGTTTCCCGCGAGATTTCCGACGCTTCGACGGAGTTGCTCGGACTGCCATCACAAGTCCATCTTCAGTGGCTCCAGCGAGCATCAGCTGCCCTCGCCGCTCGCCGGAGAGCGGTGGCGCTGGTGCTGGCGGTTACACCAGCGATCGACGAAGCGCTGGAAGCCGCTGTGAGGCAGGCGCCGAATGGCCTGTCAGCTGCGCTGCACATCACCCGGCAATCACCACCGCAAGCACCAACATCGGCAGCTGCTGCTGTCGTTGCTGGTACTGCTGCCACTGACACCGTTTGTGCCACGGTCGCTGGCGAAACCGCACCGGCTCTTCCTCACGTGGCTGTGCGGTATCCGTCACCCATCTTCGGTGTGGGGGGCGTTGCTGGGCACAGCATGTGCTCGGTGGGTCCGGGCGGGCGGTTTCACGTGGTGTTTGGCGGTGACAACTCTACGCAGTATCTGACTTTTTCGCCGGTGTTGGTCCTTGACGGAGCGACGCGTCGCTGGTCGCGCCTGCCCGTGACAGGGCCCGCCCCGACGTCGCTTGGGTTTTCCGCGGCAGCCACCATCATGACCCCATCACCCTTTTTGCCCGGGGCTTCCAGCGCTGCGGGTCCGGATGACGTCACCGCGAATCTGGAAGGAGTCGCGCGCCCATCACGCCGCAGTCCGGACCCCATCCCAACGCCATCAACGAATGGCGGGGCAACTTCGCTTCCCCTGGCTCTGCAGTGTCGCTCTGCCGCGTGGCCGCAACGCCGCTTCGCCATCGTGACGGGCGATCCATCTCGCCGCCATCGTGGGGCAATCTTTGTGTTTGACTCGGCAGAGCTGTCATGGCGGGCGGTTTCGCCTGGCGCTGGCGCGATCAAGGAGGAGTACGAGGGTTGGGCCCCCGCGCCGCGGCTCAACCACTCTTTGGTTGACGTCACTGACGAAACCGCCGCATGCCCGCCAGTTTGGGCCTTGTCTCCGCGAGCGACTCTCGAGGCGTGGGCGGAAGGGTCTGACGGGTCGGTCGCTGCCGCAACCGCAGGTGGCGCCGCATCCGGATCGGATCGTGATGCAACGCGTGATGTGCAGGTGATGGACGCCATCGGGGCAGAGCTTGGGTGGATGAGCAGCTCTGCCGAATCCAGGCTGCAAGCGCCCCTGCCGTCGTGGGCGGTGCCATCGACGGACGATCACGGCCATGTCGCCCCCGGGTCAGCGACCAGTCGCGCTCTGCGTGCGGCAGCAATCTCGCGACAGGCATCATTGTCGTCATCGTCGTCGTCATCGTCGTCATCGTCATCGTCGTCCTCATCGACAGCGGCAGCCGCAGCGGCCGCGGCAGCGACTGCGGACGGGGACACTTCCTCGTTCGACGGCGAAACCGCTTCTGGTTCAGTCATTCCGGCACCGTTCAACCAGCCGTGGACGACGACGCACACCCTCGTGCAGTTCGGCGGTCAGGAGATCGTCGGCCGATTGTCCCGCCGCGGCGCAGACGGAGAAAGCACCATCAAGATTCAGTCGCACGTCAGTCAGTCCGTTGATGTGCTGGTGATTCGGGCCACGCACCAGCTGTTCCGAAAGCCGCTGACCGGCGCCGTGTCCGTCCAATCCACGTTTGCAGCCACGTGGCACAAGCCAACGGTAACCGGTGTGACGCCGCCCACCGCGCGCGTGTCGCACGCCGCGGTGTCGCTGCAGATGTGTCGCGAGGAGGGGGGACCCGTGATGTTGGTCCACGGCGGGATGGGCAACCGTTTCTTCTTCAGCGACATTGGGGTCATGTCCGTGCAGCTCACCGGCTCTCACGGCGGCTCCCACGGTTACAGTGGGGTCACTGCCAGGTGGCACCCCTCCTCATGCCGGGGGGCACTGCTTCCCCACCAGTTTGGCCACCGCGCCACGGCCATCGGCCGTCGCTCGGTCGCCTTTCTCGCGGGCGCGACCACCACCGGAAACTCGGTTGCGGTTACGCTGGGGTCACTGCAGCGGGTCACTACGGTTGCAGATGCGCTTGTGCACGAGGTGGGGGGCCTCGCTCACCCAAGGCTTCACTACCTCCTCACGCTGTCGTCGGTGTCCGTTATGCCATCGCTTACGTGTCCGCCCGCGATGCGAGCGGGGCTCGTCACGGTTCCGTCGGCCACACGTTCCCCCGGCGTTGATGCGCAGCTGATTGTCTTCGGCGGGCAGAACTGGGCCCCGTCGGAGCCGCGCCCCCCTTCCGCCGGCGGCGACGACGACGGCGTGGACGACGGCGGTGCCATCGAGGGCGGCGGGGGCGGCGGCGGCACTGCCGAGGCAGTGGCCGCAGGCCAGGCCTTTGGGGAGGACGATGGCGGTTTCGCGGCTCTAGACGCCAACCGCGCCACAGAGACGAGGTCTGACGCGAACATCCACCGTTTCAGCATCAAGACGGCGCCGCAGAGTGAACGTCTCTTCGCCGAGCAAATGGCCTCCGTGGTGGTCGGGCCCCTGTTGGATGTGCAGTCGGGCCCCCGCCTCCTCCCCGCGTCTCTCACCGAGCATCGCTCCCTGGCAACGGCCTGGCCGGCCGACGTCCGTCTGGCCGGCCATCACCCGAACATCACCGGCGCGCCGCACGCTGCCCCCGCTGCAAAGCCGTCGCTCTCACAGCTCATGTCACAGGCTGCCGCACGCGGGCCCAGGGCAGAGCTCGAGCTGTTCCGCGCGTGCATCGCGGCGCTGCAGCGGTGGACAACCAGCCCCGCCGCCGCAGCCGCGGCCAGGGTGCGCGGCGCGGACACGGCCCTCGTGCCCCTGATGACGCGGCTCCTGAGCGAGGCCATCGGCGGCCTCGGCCTAGAGGCCCTCCGCACAGCGGTGGGGATCGACGGCGCGCTGCAACAGCTGGCGGGAATGTTCCCGGGGGGCGCGGACTTTGTAGAGAGCCCGCAATTCGCCGACGACGCACGAGAAGTCTTGGAGCAATCCGGTGCTGGCAGAGCTGGTGCCGGCAGAGCCGGTGATGGCAGAGCTGGTGCTGAGAATGGTGTCGACGACGACAGCAACAACGAAAACAACGACGACGACGACGAGGACGAGGACGATAGCGACGACGACGACGCCGGCTCAGTGAGCGGCGGCGAGTTGGACGACTTGGCCGACTGGTCGGACGACGATGCCGACGCCGACGCCGACGACTCAACGGCCGTCGCGGCGGCACCCTCGCTCCCGCCGCAGACCCTTGGTCGATCGCGAAACTACTCCCACTGGGCGCGGTCGGCCGTCGCCGGCCTCATGGCTCTGCCGGAGAAGTGGCTCTGCCGGATGCCTGCGACGATTGGCCGCTGGAGCCTGGACAATGCGCGGATGCTGGTGGGCAACCCGGTCTCTCGAAAGTGGCAAGGGGCGGTTGCACTGGCGTCACTCGACGGCCTGTGGGCCCTCCCGGTGGGGCCCCCCCTGGACGGCAACCGCAGGGCGGCCCGCGCGGCCGCTGGTGTTGTTGTGCAGCGCCTGAGGGCGCTGGTGCGTGCCTACCAGGCTCGCGATGCAGCCGCGCCGCTGGCGGTGGCTGCGGCTGACCCTGCCGGTGCGGCGAGAGACTCTGACATGCCTGAGATGGAAGGATTGGCGGCAGGCATGTGGGATGTCCCGCTGACGTGGCACGGCGACGAAACCGGCGACGCTCCTCGCAGCGTGACAGTCCCGCCAAGCAGCCTTGCAACGGATCTCTCGGCGCTTCTTTTGGCCGAGCAGGACGAAGGATGTGGTCCGGTTCCGGCAGATCTGTTCCGCCGACGCACCGCCGACGTCTGGCTGGAGTCGCTTGTGGACGGAACCCGGGTCGCTGCTCACCGCTTCGTGCTTGCCACTCGTTCCGCGCGGTTTCGCCGTGTGCTGACGTCCTCCATGCGGGAGGCGCACTCTGACGTCATCAGCATCCCAGACGTGGACGGCGAAACGCTCCGCCGGCTGGTGGAGTTTCTGTACACCGACGGCATCGCATCGACCACGGGGCCCCAGCAGGCCATGGACCTCCTTGTCGCATCCAACGCAGGATCCGAGGACCGGCTCTCTCGGCTCTGCGAGGCGTGCATCGCCGGCTTCCTGGACGTCGACAACGCAACGGCTCTGTTCGAGTTCGCCGACCATCACTCCTGCACCGACCTGCGCGCTGCGGCGCTGTCGCACATCATTGCACACTTCAAAACTGTGGCAGAGCTTCCTGAATTCGAAAATCTGGCAGAGCCTCTTCGTGAGGAGATCTTGCGAGTGTGGAGGTCGGTGCGCCATGCGTTTGCCGCCGAAGCCGCAGCCGCCGCTGCCGCCACCCACTGAGTGAGCCACCGCTGTGAGGCGCTCGGCGGCGGCCATTGACATGGGGTTTGCGTGGGGTTTGGGTGCCGCTGGGGCTGCTGCTCGTGCCTACTGGCGTCTTTTCGCCATCGCAAATCTTGAGCCGCCGGCCTGCTCGTGGTGCCGCCGTCACGCCCGCCAAAAGCCGCAACGTCAGCCGCTCGCACGCAAACACCACACGCGATGGAACCCTGGTGCTGCTCTCCCCCGAAAGGCTGTCAGCAAGATGATGCTGCGCGGTCTTCCCCTGAAACCAACAGCGGCTCAATGCGCCGCAAACCAACCCTCCGTCAATGTTTCGCTTCGCCCCAGCGTCGTGCTAGCGGCCTGCAAGTCGTTCGCCAAAGGGCGGCGCACTCGTCGACGGCCAGCGCTGCAGATTGTGGGTGAAGCCAGCCGTCACTCGGCTGAACGAGGTCATCGCCAAGGGACTGGCGACCCAGCTGATCGGGCAGACGCGGCACCTGCGACAGCAGGTGGAGCGCTTGCGGTGAGCAGGGGCGGCTGAGTGGCGACTCGTGGCGGTGTGATGGGAGTGATCTGGGCTTGGGACTTGGGATTGCTGATTCGCGCGGTCTGGAATTCATAGTTTTGGATTTGCCGGATTGGTTTTGATGAGTCTGAGAATCGAGTGTTGTCCGGCAACGCCTCCGATTCGTGCTGATGCGTGTGATCGTAGGGAATAGCGACCACGCATCCAGCAGTGGCCAAATGGGCACCTGTTTGGTGTCCGGCGCCAGCGGGCTGGGAGTGGCAGGGCCTTGCTTGGAGACTGCACCCACAGGGGCACTGAATCCTCGCAAGCCACTTCCCAGCCTGCCGCGGGATGAGCGGGCGGGTCGCGGATGCGGCTTTGCTCTCACACAGCCTCAATGCCGACAGCAACGGGCCCTGGAGTGCTGTGCGAAAGCACGCGCGGCGCAGAAGGCAAAGCGAAGCGCACGCTGCGCGCGCCTTGCCGGCGAGCTGCTTGTCTTGGCCGCCGACGCAGGCGGGTAGACTAGAGCTCGAGACCCTTTGGGTCACGCCGGGGGCACCCCCAGCACGCTGTGGGGAAGTCGCGCGGCCCAGGAGAGTGTCGGAACGATGCCAGGTGGCACCGAACCGGCCCGCGCGAGTCGGATCCGGGCTCGACCAATGCGCCCGCGCGGGCTCGCGAAGCGTGGGCGTGAGCTGCTTGGCGCGGCTCGAGTGGGCGGACAAAACGCCGTGTGTGCGCAGCCCGCGAGCCGCATGCGATTAAGGCCGGCCAGGCCACTGCGCAAGGCGCCGGCTGCGCGGCTCGCTCACGGCACGCGCATCGAGGTCTGCCGATGTGACTGCCACGGCACACAGCCAACGTACGCGCAGCGCCGCTGTCGTCGTCGCGGGCCACTGCAGCAGGGCGCATGGCCACCGGTTCGGGTCGCGCGTGGCCCGTCACACTCGGCTGCCGCTCGCGGGCGACTGCACGCCGATGCTGCTCAGCCCGCTCGCGCCGCCGACGGCGGACGCATCGCCGCTGCCGGTCTGCTGGACGGCGGCCACGCCTGTCAGAGTCGGTCCGGCAGCGCTGAGCGCACTCTCGCCAGTTCGGCGGCCAGCCCCACTCGCTTCATGGCCCACGCCGCCCCGCCGAGCAGGAGGGCTGCCCCCGCGACGGCGCCGAAGACGACGAACGCCGACAAGCCACTGTCATCTGCGGGCTGCGTGCCATCGTCCCTGGTGCCGATGCTGCGGGTCGCGGCACCCGAGGCGGTTGGCGAAGCGGAGGGGCTGGCGGTGGGGGTGGGCGAGACCGAGGAGGTGGGCGAGGCCGAGGAGCTGGCCTCATGGCAGCGACCGTTTCACGCTCTGCCGGCCATCGCTTGCACTGCCCCTGCCGTTCGGCTCTTTCACCGCAACGCGAGGGGTCGCGCTCGTGCGCCTCAAAGCGGCCAGCGCAGGTCGGATCTGGGCTGGACCATGGACCGCGCGTGGGCTCGCGAAGCAGGTGTGTGCGCCGCTCGACGCAGCCAGGGTGGGCAGGAGAGGCGTCGAGCGTGCGCAGCTTGCACAGCGCATGCGATTCAGGCCGGCCTGGCCACTGCGCAAGGCGCCGGCTGCGCGACTCACTCACGGCACGCGCAGCAAGATCAGCCAACGCGACTGCCACTGCACACAGCCAGCGCACGCGTAGCGCCGCTGTCATCTTCGCGGGCCGCTGCAGCCCGCAAGCCGCGCGGCGAATGCTGCGGGTCGCTCATAGCCAGTCACACTCGGCTCCCACTCGCGGGCAACTGCGCGCCAATGCTGCTCAGCCCGCTCGCGCCGCCGAAGGTGGCTGTCTCGCCGCTGCCACTCTGCTGGACGGCGGCCGCGCCCGCTGAGGCCGGTCCGGCGGCGCTGAGCGCACTCCTGCCAGTCCGACGGGTCAGCCCCACTCGCTTCATGGCCCACGCAGCCCCCCAGATCAGGAGGGCTGCCCCCGCGACGGCGCCGATGACGACGAACACCGACACGCCACCGTCATCGGCAGGCTGCGTGCCATCGTCGCTGGTGCCAATGCTGCCGGTGGCGGCGCCGGAGGCGGTTGACGTGGCTGAGGGGCTGGCGGTGGGGGTGGGCGAGACCGAGGAGGTGGGCGAGGCCGTGGAGGTGGGCGAGGCTGTGGATGTCGGCGAGGCCGTGGAGGTGGGCGAGGCCGTGGACGTTGGCGAGGCCGTGGAGGTGGTCGAGGCCGAGGAGGTGGGCGAGGCCGAGGAGGTGGGCGAGGCCGTGGAGGTGGGCGATGCCGAGGAGGTGGGCGAAGCTGTTGACGTCGAAGAGGCTGTGGCTGAAGGCGAGGCAGAGGACGTCGGCGAGGCCGTGGAGGTGGGTGAGGCCGAGGAGGTGGGCGAAGCCGAGGAGGTGGGTGAGACCGTGGCTGAAGGCGAAGCCGTGGGGGTCGCCGAAGCTGTTGACGTCGGCGATGCTGTTGGGGAAGGGGACGCGCTCGCTGTGGCTGACGACGAGGGCGTTGGTGACGGTGACGGCGACGGCGATGGTGTGGGCGATGGAAGTGCCAATGGCACGGGCCCCTTCTTGGATGGCAGAGTGTCTGGCGTGTCGCCCACGTCGGTGGTATCGCCGTAGCCAAGCCTTCCGTTGCCGCCTGACCCGAACGCACGGGCTGTGCCGTCCTCCAGCATAACCAGGCTGTGCATCGACCCTGCTGCAATGGCGACCGCATTCCCGCCCAGCGACACAGGACCTTGCTCCGACGGCAGCGTGCCAATTGTGTCTCCCACGTTGGAGGTGTCACCGTACCCAAGCCTGCCGTTGGTACCAAGGCCGAACGCCAGCACGGAGCCATCGTCAAGAAGCACCAAGCTGTGAGAGTCGCCAGCAGCCACAGCCGTTGCATTGCCGCCCAGCGACACAGGACCTTGCTTCGACGGCACTTTTGAGGTTGCGCGTCCGACGTCGAACGTGTCACCGTACCCAAGCCTGCCGTTGTCCCCTTCGCCGAACGCCAGCACGGAGCCGTCGTCCAGTAGCACCAAGCTGTGAACGTCTCCAGCAGCCACAGCCGTCGCATTGCCGCCCAGCGACACAGGACCTTGCTTCGACGGCACGGTGAAAGGCGTGTCTGCCACCTTGGAGGTGTCACCGTAGCCAAGCCTGCCGTTGGCACCAAGGCCGAACGCCATCACCGAGCCGTCGTCCAGAAGCACCAAGCTGTGAGCGCCGCCTGCAGCCACCGCCACCGCATTGCCGCCCAGCGACACAGGGCCCTTGTCGATCGGCAGCGTGTCGAGCGTGTCGCCAATATTTCTGGTGGAGCCGGATCCGAGCTTGCCATCGGCACCGTCCCCGAACGCGAAGAGTTTGCCGTCTGCCATCGCCACCAGGGTGTGGCTGGCTCCGGCAGCAACGGCCACCGCGTTGCCGCCCAGGTTCACCCCTCCCTGCAGCGACGGCAGTGTGGATTCCTTGTCGCCGATTTTGTTGGTGGACCCGTATCCGAGCTTGCCATAGCTTCCACTTTCGAACGTTTTCACAGATCCATCGACAAGCAGCACCACGCTGTGATACTTCCCGGCCGAAACGGCCGCCGCTAGCCCACCCAGCGGCACTGGGCCCTGGTCGATCGGCAGCGTGTCCTGCGTGTTACCCACACTCGAAGTGGCGCCGTACCCGAGCTGGCCGTATGAGCCCCAGCCGAAAGCCCGGAGCGTGCCGTCGCCGACCACAACAAGGCTGTGATAGTTGCCAGCAGCCACGCTCGTTGCCAGCGTCTGCAGCCGCCTGCCCGCCCTTGCATGATGTGCCACCGCTGCAAGCACGTCGAACGTTGGCTGCGGCAATGAGTTCGAGGCTCGGCGGGCGAGCGAATCGGGCGGCCGTCCCGAGCGCGTCGCGGCCGCGTCATCTCGCCCTGCGGTCACGCCCGGCTGTCCGCCGTGCGCGCCGTGGGAAGCCGTCCCGTTCGCGCTGCCGAGCAGCGATGCCGCCTCAGAGCCGCGCGCCTCGGTTTTCCGCAGGCCAGCAGCAGCGCAGGGCGAGGCATGGGCCAGGACAACGAGAAGTGCTGCCGAAATGGCGAGCGGTGCCGATCTGCCACCGCGCGGCGACTGCTGCACGCGGCCCACGATGCGCGGGCGGGCGCAGCACTTGTCAAGCATTCCGGGCCTCGAGGCTTTGAGCGAGGGCGGCGGGAGTGAGGCGGACGCGAAGAAGAGTGCTTGGCGTGCGCGGAAACCTGCCGGCTGAAGGTTTCGACTCAGAAATGTTGGCCACGCCACTTGACACTGCAGTGCGAATGCGAATGCACTGCGACACGCGCCAACAGCACGGACGTGGTCCGGGAAGCGGGATCGGCCCCTCTGGGCGCGCGCACAGGCGCCGCTGGCTGGGGCCGCCAAGCGCAGCGAGCGGGAGCTGCCACCGTGCTCTGGGCTCTCGGGCCGGGCCGAGGAGCTGGCCCCGTGGCAGCAACCGTTTCACGCTCTGCCGCTCATCGGCCGCGCAGCTTGGACTGACCCTGCCGTTCGGCGCTTCCACCGCAACGCGAGGGGTCGCGCTCGTGCGCCCCAACGCAGCCAGCGCAGGTCGGATCTGGGCTGGACCATGGACCGCGCGTGGGCTCGCGAAGCGGCTGTGTAGGCGGTGCTTGGGTGGGCGGACAAACCGTCGTGTGTGCGCAGCCCGCGAAGCGCGGGCGACTCAGGCCGGCCCGGCGACTGCGCAAGGCGCTGGCTGAGCGACTCGCTCACGGCGCGTGCGAGGGCGGGTGTGGGGTGTGGGGTGGACAGCGAGCGCGTTCGCCATCTGTTTTTGCGATGCCGCTGCAGCCCGCAAGCCGCGAGACAAATCGTGCGGGTCGCACGTGGGCCCGTCACACTCGGCCGCCACCCGCGGGTGACTGTGCGCCGATGCTGCTCAGCCCGCTCGCGCCGCCGACGGCAGATGCATCGCCGCTGCCGGTCTGCTGGACAGCGCCCGCGCCTGTCAGAGTCGGTCCGGCAGCGCTGAGCGCACTCTCGCCAGTTCGGCGGCCAGCCCCACTCGCTTCATGGCCCACGCCGCCCCGCCGAGCAGGAGGGCTGCCCCCGCGACGGCGCCGAAGACGACGAACGCCGACAAGCCACTGTCATCTGCGGGCTGCGTGCCATCGTCCCTGGTGCCGATGCTGCGGGTCGCGGCACCCGAGGCGGTTGGCGAAGCGGAGGGGCTGGCGGTGGGTGTCGGCGAGGCCGTGGAGGTGGGCGAGTCCGTGGAGGTGGGCGAGGCTGTGACCGACGACGAGACCGTCGGCGCTGGCGAGGATACGTGCGTCACGGAAGCAGTGGCTGTCGGAGTTGTGGTTTGCGAGGCTGGTGGCGTCGGCGTCGGCCATGCCGCTGCGGCCGCCCCAAACCGCGCCATCAGCCGCCCGCACGCAGACACCACACGCTTGCCTCCACTGTGGTCCTGCGGCTGAGGCTTGGCATGACAATGCCACTTCAGGGTGAGTTCGACTGCACGTGGCGCGAGTGCAGAAAATCATGCAAATTCGTTCGGTAACCGGTTGGGTTCATATTTGTCCGCGGACGTAGATTCCAGCCCGACCAAACAGACGAGCCATCTTGCACCGTCCCGACACTCTCTTGGGCTACGCGGCTTCCCCACAGCGTGCTGGGGGTGCCCCCGGCGTGACCCAGAGGGTCCCGAGCTCAAGTCTACCCGCCTGCGTTGGCGGCCAAGACAAGCAGCTCTCCGGCAAGGCGCGCGCAGCGTGCGCTTCGCTTTGCCTTCCGTGCCGCGCGAACGCTCGCACAGCACTCCGGGGCCCGTTTCGGTCGGATTTGAGGTTGTGTGAGAGCAAAGCCGCATTCGTGACCCGCCCGCCCATCCCGCGGCAGGCCGGGAGGTGGCTTGCGAGGTTTCAGTGCCCCCCGTGGGTGCAATCTCCGAGCAAGGCACCGCCACTCCCAGCCTGCTGGCGCCGGACACCGAACAGGTGCCCATTTGGCCACTGCTGGATGCGTGATCACCATCCCTTACGATCACACGCATCAGCTCGAATCGGAGGCGTTACCGGACAGCGTGGGAGCCGTGCGCGATAGAAGCTCGCCGTGGGCCCTCAACCGGGTTCGCTGGAATGTTGCAACGCATGTTTTCGCAGCCGAGGCTGCGCGCTTGTCAAGAACGGCAGCCAGAAGGACAAACGGGGTCCGAAGCTACTGTCATGTATTGGAATGATCGTCACTGATGAAATTGGCTCCCCGAGTTCCATCAGGACTGAGACACGGGGAACAGATAGCAGGGCTCGCTGAAACGGCTATGCAGCGCCATTTGATGGAGTTCGTGCGCACGGAGTCAGCATCCGGGCGATCAAGGCGGAATACCGCAGCTCGCAAGCGAATCGGCAGCAGTGCCTTGCAACGTCCGGCGGCAGCATCTTGTACCGAGCTCTCTGCGGTTGCAAGCGCTCACCTCCCAAGCATGAACTCATCTCTCTGGCCTGCATGCTGCCGAGTCAGAAGCGCTGCTCAGCAAGGGCCTTGCTCTGCCAAGTGGCACTTGGTTTGCGGTACGCGGCTGCAGCACGGACTACACCGCAGCGCCCGAGGTCGCCGCCGCTGCCTCGCTCCTCAGGGCAGCGGGGCCTGGGGCAGCCGCGCCGTCCGTGTGGCTGGCCGATTGCTGGATGGCCGTGTCCGCTCTTGCACTGAATCTCGCCACCGGGCCCCTGCTGCGCCGCCTCACGCTTGTCTGACGGTTTGTGAGCCAGAACGCGCCGCCCACAAGCAGCGCTGCCCCTGCAACCGACGCCACAACCACGCCTGGCGACACGGCCCCACCGCTGGCCGGCGCACCGACCAGTCCATCGGCGCCGCCATTTCCGACAAGCCCAGCTCCTTGGCTGGGCGTGGGGGAAGGACTGCCCGAGGGCAACGCGGATGCTGTCGGCGACGGTGTGGCAGTGGGCGTGGTGGTCGACGAAGGGGTGCCGGTCGGGCTTGCAGTGGACGAGGGCGTGCCTGACGGCGACGGCGAAGACGATGGCGTGGGTGTGGCAGACGGGGTGAGCGATGCCGAGGGCGTCGGGGTGGCGCTTGAGCTTGATATTGGGGTGTGGGTTGGTGGGGAGCTTGGCGTCAGAGATGGTGTCGACGTCGACGAGGCGGTTGGAGATGGCGTCGACGTCGACGAGGCGGTTGGAGATGGCGTCGACGTCGAAGTGGCTCTAGACGTCGGCGACGGTGACGGCGAGGAGCTAGACGTTGGCGACGGCGACGACGAGGCGCTAGACGTTGGCGACGGCGGCGACGAGGCGCTAGACGTTGGCGACGGCGACGACGAGGCGCTAGACGTTGGCGACGGCGACGACGAGGCGCTAGACGTTGGCGACGGCGACGGCGAGGAGGATGACGTGGTCGAAAGACCCCTCGGTGCCAGGGTTGACGTCTGAGACCAGGGTGGGCGCGTTGGTGCCGTCGTACACATACAGCTCCTGGCCGATGCCGTCGCCTTTGTCGGCACTCATGTACAACTGGCCGTCGAAGACACACATGTGAGAAGGATTGCTGCTGTCGGCGCCGTTGGTGTTGATGTCGGAGCCCAGCTTGACGGTGGAGCCATCGTAAACGAGGAGCTCGACGCCCTTGTTCAGGCCGTGGGAGTCGGCTTGCATGTAGAGCTTCCCATTGAAGACGGTGAGGTACTTGGGGTCGCCGCCCTTGCCCGCCTCAGTGCTGAAGTCGTGAACTTTCGACACCGTCTTGTCTGAGCTCATTGCATGCAGCTCCCTGCCTTGGCCGGTGGCCGCCTCAGCTGCAAAATACATCTTGCTGCTGTAGACAGTCAAGTACGCCGGGAACGAGCTGGTCTCACCGGCGAAAACATCTGCAGCCGAATATACGCCCCACTGGCCAGGGTCGTACAATCCAACCTCAACGCCTTGGCCGTAGAAGAAGACGGTGACGTAGGTCGTCCCGTCGAAATCGCACATGTAGAGGTCCTCAGTGGTGGTAGCCGTGTCGATGTTTCTCTTCACGGGGGAAGCCGAGAGCCCAATACTGTACGTGAACAGCTCCACGTTTGGCTGCTTGTTTTCGCCGTCGCCCGCGTCGCCGCCGAAAAAGATGGCGTCGTTGATCTCGAAGAGATGGCGTACTTGGCCGTTGCCACCAAACACGTTGATGTCCTTGAGCAGGAAGGGCGCAGTTGAGTCGGCCGTCGCAAGCGACAAAAGTCCTGACACGACAAGCGCCAACTGGAGCAGAGGGCCGCGCTGCCTCAAACCCTGGAAAGTCGGTGTGAAAACCTGCGCGGGGAGGCAAGCGGCCCCAAGACCAACGTGGCGCGCTTGGTGTCATGCTCAACGGCGGTGCAAAAGTGTGCCGCGAAAGGTGAGCCGCCGAACCGAACCGGCAGACATGCCCAAGCCGCGAGCTGTCTCTGGAACCGCCCGGCTGCTGAGTCTTCAACTGACCTCTGGGATGTGATGCTCAACGAACTGCGGCGGTGTCTCGGGCTGCCTGGGAGCCCGAAGTTGTTGCCGCGATGCTTGTGGGACCTTTGTCCGGCTCAACAAGTCGCCGATTCCCTCGCAAGCGCGGCGAAGGTGACGATGAGCGCGGGGGCCACTGCTTTTTCGCGGAGGCACAAGCTTGGTCTGGGCAGCAGGGACCGCAGCAGCGCGGCTGGCTCGGTGGGTTTGAGTGGCTTTGGTTCGGGGAGCCGTGCAGCGGCAGTGAGGCATTCCTTCGCGCGAGGCGCAGGACATTGCAGAGCCCCGCGCATTCGGAGCGTGGCGCGCCCGGGACCCTTGTTGTCCTTGGCGTATACTAGTGCGCGAAAGCGAAAAGTGGGTCGACGGGGTCGGGGCTCGCTTTGCTGGGATGCGCGCCTCGGCCTGATCCCGACTGTGATCCTTGAAATGTTTCGCTGGCTGCGCCCTGCGCGAGCCCACTCATGCTTCGCTTGCGAGGCACTCCGCGTCGCCCCGTCCGCCCGTGATTTCCTTGCAATGCCCCACCCGGTGCCCCCCCTCCGGACGAGTTTGTTCGGAGGTCGCTCCCGGCCGGGACCGCAGCGATGCGCAATTCGAAGCGCTGCTGGTCGATCGCACGCGCGGAGCAGAGCCCGCCTCCGGACCGCAACAGCGCGGCAGACTCGATGGTGCTGGACGCCACCGCCGCGCCGCCTGGTCCGCACTCCCGACGGATCCTTGCCGGCACAAGGAAGCAGCGCGTCCGTTAGCTCTGGAGGGCTGGGGATTTGCCGCATGAGTGCCCCGATGCCCCGCCCAGCGACGGCAGTGGAAACGTTTTCCTTTCCCCTCGGCGCCTTTCCGACGGTGCGGGCGGCCCTGTGGGTGAACTTCCTTCGCTCGCTCGCCCCGTCCCTGGTTGCGTGGTCTGCGCTGGCATCAGTGGCCCGCTGGAACGCTGACTTGGTGTCCCTTGCAATCGGAGCGGCGGTCAGCGGCAGCCTTCACTACCTCGGCCACCGCTTCGCCGGCCTCATCATCGTCCCCGGCCAGGCCAAGGCGACAGCCGGCCTGCTTTCGTGGCTGAGCGGCCAGTCGCTCCTCGACCGGTTCAGCCCTGGTCTCCGGGCGGGGCTTGCCAACGCCGGGCGCCGGCTGGAGCAGGAGGAGCAGCTCCGGCCAGCAAACGGCCAGCGCCTCCTCGCCAGTGCGGGAGGGGTCAGGGTTCGCCTGCGCATCGCGCTGGCCTTTTCGGGCGGAGATGTCGACGCTGCGGTGATTGGCGGTGCGGCTGCGCCGGTTCCCAGTGGGGCATTCCTCAGGTGCCTCGCCGCCTCCGGTCTGGGCCCGTGGGCGGGATCCGGCCCGCACACTTCGCAATCGGGCTCTGTGGGAAGGGGACTTGGCTCTGCAGGCGGCGGCGCGGGCGCCGGTGGGAGTCTGACCCGCTCAGGCCGCTCTCACGGCGAATCGTTCTCCCGGGAAGGGTCGGTCACCGGGTCGGTCACCGGTTCGGGGTCCGTTGCAAGCGCGCGGTTCGATGACGACGACGCGGCAGACGGCCTCTCAGGCCGTGGCGTAGCCGCCACTGCCGCAGCTGGTGCCGCCGCTGGTGCCGGTGCTGGTGCTGGTGCCGCAGCCGCTGCTGCTGCCGCTGCTGCCGCTGCTGCCGACTCTGACGACGGCGACGACGACGACGACGACAGCAGCGGCGACGCCAGCGCCTCGTTGCTGCGGCGCAGCTCTGCCGCGGCGGCACCGGGTGGCTCTGCCAGGGGCCCAGGGCGTGGCTCTGCCGGGTCAAGATTCGCGTCGACCCCGTCGGTCGGTGTGGCTGGTGCAGGGGCGGCGGCGTCAGCGGCGGCGGCAGCGGCGGCAGCAGCAGCGGCGGCAGCGGCGGCGGCAGCGTCTGGTCCCAAGGCCCGTCTGTGTGTGGTGTATCTGGGGGGCAACGCGGAGCTGTGGGAGCGGTTACGCGAGGTTGAGCGACTCCTGGGCCGGGGGTGCGTCGTGGTCGCGCCCAACTACCCGGGTGTGGGCGATTCCAGCGGTCACGCCACTGCGAGCGGGATGCTTCTGACGGGGGCGGCGGCGCTTGAGTTCGCCCAGGTTCACTTGGGGTTCGAGCGGCGCCGCATCGTGCTGTTCGGCCACTCGATCGGGGGCGCTGTGGCTTGCGAGCTTGCACAACACTACCCCGATTGCCATCTGTTGGCTGACAGAACGTTTGGGAGGCTGGCCGATGTCGCGGCAACGGTTGTCACGCGCATGGTGGCACCCGCTGCCGCGCTGCGGGTGGCGAGGGCTGACGCCGAGGCAACGGCCGCGCTGACGTCATCGAGCAGCGGGCGCTTCGAGCTGGGCGGGCCTGGCGGCGGCGGCGGCGGCGGCGGCGCTGGCAGCGGCTGGCAGCATTCGTCGTCGACGGCCGCCGGTGCCAGCACCGCCGGCCGCCGCGCCGGCCCGCCGCCGCCCGCCTCCATGGTCTCTTGGAGCGACGCGGTGGTGTCCGTTGAGTCGTGGGCTCGCCTGCTGCTGCTCATGGGCGTGGGCTGGGAGCTGGACGGGGCCAGCGCGTACCGCGCGCTGCTGCTCCGCGAAAAGGCTGCCCGAAGCAAGATGATGCCGGGAAGCCGCGAAACCGCGTCCTTGGGCGGGCCAGGCGGGCCCTCCGGGGGCAGCGATGCCATCGCGCGCGCGCTTGTTGCGGCGCGCGACGTTCCTGGCCTGGGCAACCGGCTGATGCTGTTTTCGCCCGCTGACCGGGTCATCCCCGTCCGAGTGTCGCTGCCCTTCACGCTGGGCTGCTACGCCGCAGATCTCATCCCGCCCAGCGAGGGCGTGGGCATGGTCCCCACCGGCGGCGACGAGCACAACCGGGACTTTACGCCTCCCGAGTGGCTCCGCGTCGCCGCCTTCCTGGACAAGTGTGCAAGCCATATCTGAGTGCGTCGCAGCGAACCCTGGCCGCGCGAGGAAGCCTGGGCGAGCGGGCAGCGCAGCAGCGCAAACACCCACGCCGTGGCCAGCGCGAGCAGTCACCGAACGCCCCGCCTGGCCGCAGCCGCAGCCGCAGCCGCTCCCGGACACTCGCCAGGCCGGGGGCGCACACGCGGCCGCGCGGCTGTCTGCGGCGACCCCGCCCACCCTATCCACCCTCGGGTCTGAGCCGGGACGAGTAGGACGGACAGACAGTCCGGACTTGCGATTGGTCGCAACCGGGCGGCCGCGCCGCGCTGGCTTCCTCCCGGAGCCGGCAAAGGCGAGCGCGCCGGGAGGGATTGCCGGCGTTCTCGGCTCGGCCAGCGGCGCCGCGCGGCCCGCGCGAGGCGGCGACCCGGCTCCGGGTCGCGCCAGCCGGCCTTGCAGCGCCCAGTGACCCCGCTGCGCGGCGGGGTCACAGAAACCGACTGACGGGCGCGGGCGCAACGCGCCTCGTCCCAGCAAAGCTTCGCTCCGCCCTGGAGAGACGGCCCCGGCTGGGTGCTGTGGCGGGGGCGGTTCGGTGCGCGAGCGATGGTGTGGACCGGGCGAGTGAAGCCGTCGCTGCACTCTGGGCCTATTTGGGACTGTTCCTGTTCCGGCTGCTCCCGAATAGGAATTCCATTTGGAACGCTAGTTGGGCCGCAGCACTCTGCTCGCCGACCTGCCGCAGACCTGTTGCCGCACTCCCGCACGGCGCGGCCCCCCCACAAGCGGCCCCGAACCGCGCCCCGCCCGTGCACCCCCGCGACTCTGGCCGGCACTGGCCTCGCCCTGGGCAGCCCCTGTGCCGCCGAGCCCCCAGCGCGCTGCTGAAGCGACCGTCGAATTCGGCGAATGAACGGCCAGCCGATGGCTGCAGGTGAGACAGGTCGAGCCGCCACGCCCGGCGGCCTCGCCGCGGGCGCGCCCACGCACGCGCAAGGCCGCGGCCAAGGCGCGGGTCCGTCTCGCGCTGGGGCCAGGGGCCCGGCGCGCTCCCCGTGGCGGCGCTGCTGCGCCGACGGCCGGCGTTGCACTCTCCAAGTCTCGGGCCGGGCGACGCTCGTGCCAGATCGACCTGCCGGTTCCGCTCCCCGCCGCCCCGGGCGCGCATGCGCGCCCCGCCTCCCGGCCGGTTCCGCGCCCGGGTCTCGAGCCCTCCCCCGGGAAGCCCGCTCGGCGGGCCTCCTGCGGCCCGGTGCCCGTGTTGTCGCGCGTGCCACCGCCCTGCGCTGCACTTGCACTGCCCCCGTCCGCAGACGCAACTGACCCTGCGGCGGTCCCGACTCTGCCCAACTCTGCCAGAGTCCGGGCCAAGTCTGAGTACAGGCCTCCAACTACCCCGATGACGTCGCTCCAGCGCGTCCGCTCGCCACATCGGCGAGCTCCGGCGGCCGGAGCGCGGGTCAGGGGGCGGTTCATGTCCCTGCGCCGCCCCTCCGAGGCCGATTCCGGGCCGCGCCCGCTCTGGGTCCTCGCCGAGGGCGACTCTGGGGCCCTGGACGTGCCCATGGCTGTGGTGGACGCCCTGGTGCCGCGCGCGGCGTGGCAGCCGGACGCGTCCGTGGTTGACTGCGTTTGCGGCCGGCGCTTCGGCATCGTCCGCCGCCGACACCACTGGTGAGCTGCCAGCAGCGCGAGCCCCGCCCGCCACCCCCCGTCCCTTCCCCTTGAGCGCGTTTCAGCCTGTTCTTGCTCCTCGTGCGGTCGATCCGGGCCGGGCCGGCCCGCTGCGGCGTGCGAGGGCTGTTTTTGCCGATCTCGGGCTGGCTCCGCAATTCCGCGCACGGGCGCCTGGGCGCGCGCCCCCCGCCTGCGCTGCCCGCCGCGCAAACGCGCGCGTGCCGCGGCGATCTGGTCCGCCGCTCGAGCCCGGCCTCTGTGCGTCCCGCCCGTCCCCCTGCTCTTCGTCCGCCTTGCAGCCGGGTTTGCGGGTCGGTTCGCTGCAGCGCTTGCAGCGGCAAGACGGGAGTTCATCTCGTCGTCGCCAGCGCCGAGGAAGCGCCGGCTTCCGACGGCTCCGCAGACCCGCGGCGGCTCTCGGAGGGCGCCGAGGGACTATCTCTAGCCCCCGCGGCCAGTATCGGGGGCACGGTCGCCCAGGAAAGCGTCATTTTGGCGTCGATGGCCAGCTCGTCATCGGTGAGCGCAGCGGGCATGGGATCCGACGCTGATGGCTGGTGTGACGACCCTTCAAGTGCCGCCCCGCGCCTCGTGGTGACGCAAACCGCCTGCGTCCGCGTCTGCCAGCCCTGCTTGGACGCCGTCAGCTCCCGTTGGAGGGTTCTCGGCCAGTTGCGCTACGGCGCGGCGGCCTCCTCGTCGATCGCCCCGTCCCGGCGCCCCGCCAGCCCGTTCGCTGCGTCCTCTTCGGCCGCCGATGCGGCCTCCCCCGCGGCAGCCCCCGCTCTCCCTCCCAGCCCGTCCTTTTCGGCGAGCACTGCCGCGTCGGAGCGGCCTGTCCGGCGCTCCGTTCACTCTCGCGCTTCCGTCGAATCGGCAGGCGGCCGAGCACCACCATGCTCGACGGGATCGCCGTTCAACGCAACTCATCAGCACGACCAGCAGCAGGCCTGCGTGCTCCGGTCGGCGAGGGACGGACGGCGCCACCATCGCCACAGCCGGACCAGCACCAGCACGAGCCAGGGGCCGCCTGCAACCGGCACCCCGCGGGCGGAGCAGTCGGTGTTTGCTGCGGCAGCTGAATCCGGGGCTGCGGTCGACAGCTCCCGCATTTCGGCGGTTTTCCGCACTGCGGCACGCGCGCAGACTGAGCGGTGCCACTCGGCGGGGCACCACGACGCATTGAGCAGCAGCAGCATCGGGACAACTGCATCCGCGGCAGCCGCAGCAAACGCGCAGCCCTTCTCGGCCGCGGCGACCGCTTCTGCTGCTGCCCCCGCCGGGAGCTGTGCTGCGCCCCAGTCGACAGCTGCGCCGCACGCTTCCCAAGCTCCCGGCGCGGCTGCCGCGGCAGCTGCATGCGCAGGACCGCCAGCGGCTGCGCGCCTGCTATTCCGCATCCGCCGCTGTCGCAACGACAACCGCTTGCTGTCCGTCCCAAACGTCCACGACGACGCCTCCCCCGTGCCATCGACGCCCTCCGCGCTAGCCGAGGCATGCGAGATGGAGGATGCCGCAGCCACGACCGCGTCCGCCGCCTTCCCGGCCGCAGACGGCACAACAACGGCTGCGTCTGATGGCGCCGCCGCCGCTGCTGCAAGTGCTGCTGCTGCTGCTGCTGCTGCAGCTAGTGCTGCCGTCGCTGTTCCCGCGGAGCGAAGCCCCAAGCCACCGCCGCCCTCGCCGCAACAGCCGGCAACAGGCAGCCAGCGCCCAGCCGGCCCCGTCGGACCCTCATCGCCCCCCCACCCCCAGGAGCCCCGCACCCAAGTGGTCAGCGGCCGCAGAGCCGGCCGCAGTCGCACCGCTGACCGGCTGCCGCCCATTGACGTGCACGCGGTCAACGCTCGCCACGCCGGCTACATTGCCGGAGCCGTTGCTGCGATGGCAGAGCCAGCGGAAGTGGCAGAGCCAGCAGCAGTCGCGGCTGGCCCAACATGCGCGACGGCCGCCGTCACCGGCGCAGGTGCCGGCGGCGGTGGCTCTGCCAGCGGCAGTTGCCGCGTCCATACTCCCGTGGCAGTCGTCGCCATGCCGGTGTCAGCTGACCCGTTTGCGTTGGCGGCACAGGCTGGCGTGGCCTCGGCGCGGTCCGGCCCCGCCCTGGCACCGGCCCTGGCACCAGCGCTGGAACCGGCAGCAGCCGTATCAGCAGCAGTGTCAGAGCCGGCAGCGGCTAGAGAGTCCACGGAACCCACGGCTGCCAGTCACGAGCCAGTCAGCAGCGGCGGTGGCGGCGGCGGCGGTGCCGGCGGCGGCGGCGGCGTGACATCGCAGAATCAGTTCCTCATGTCAGCCTTTGCTGCAGCCGCAACTGTCGGCGCAACGACCCGCGGTGATGCGCGCGTGATGGCCGTATCCTCGCCCTTCGCCCTGGCCGCTCAGGCAAGCCAGCCCCCCAGCGCCGCCGACGGACCCGCCGCTGGCTCTGCCGCCAGCGCGTTTCCCGCCGCGGCTCTGCCGCCAGCGGACCCGTTCGCGGCCGCCGTCGCGGCGTCCCGCTCGGTGTCCGTCACGGGCCCCGCTGACGTTGGCACTGACGCGCCCGTGATGGTGACCGCGGTTTCGCCGGGTCGCTCGCGCCATCAGCGTCGCGTCCCAGCGCTCCCTGGAATCGCCAGCGGCGCAGCAGCCTTTGCGGCTGCGGCAACCATCTCGTCAGCATCGGCGAAACCGGAACAGGACCAACATCATCATCATCATGCGCCCGCGGTTTCGCGCCCTGCACCGGTCATCAAGCGCTCGTCTTCTGAGCGGCTGACCGGCAGAGCTGCCAACGCGGCCATCCGAGCAGCAGCCACCGCGGCGGTTTCGCGGCAGTCGACAGCGTCCACAGCAGGCGCCGGTGCAGGTGCAGGTGCCGGCGCTGGTCTTGGCATCGCCGGCGGCGGTGGCAGAGCTGTCGTATCCGGCGGGTTCAGCAGCAGCAGCGCCAGCAGCAGCGCCAGCAACAGCAACAGCAACAGCAACAGCAGCATCACTGCATCAACCACCGACGGACAGACCCTCAGCGATGCTGCAGGCGACCGCCCGCGCACTGATGGAAATGCGACCGGCGTGCGATTGGCACGTGATGCGCGAGCCACCTCTGCCGCTGCTGTATCAGCTGCATCTCCAAAGGATGTGACCAGCCCGCCCACCAGCACACCTGCAACTGCAACTGCAGTCGTCTCAGCGCCAGAGCCGACTACCCGGCAGAGCCGCACTGCCAAGAGCACCTCCTTCTGGGGCTGGATTCCGGCCTGGGCGGCGAGGCGCCTTGGCCAGACCAACACTTCGCATCACCGGTCAGCCACGGCCGGATCAGGCCGCAACCCCGCAAGGGTCTCCGACCAGCGATCGTCAGCAGTGACTGCAGCCGAGGCGGATGCAACTGCAACTGCAACTGGCAGCGTTGGCGGTTTCAGGCGCGGCCTTGCCAGACAGCGTTCCGCCCCTACGCACCGCGGGGCGGTGACAGCCAGCGCAGCGACCGCTGTGGCGGCGGCAGCGGCAGCAGCGGCTGCGGCAGCAGCGGCTGGTGACAATGACGACACGGCCGAACTTCGCGCGGCATCTGCGCGGTTTCGCCGAGGAAGGGGCCCCCAGCTGCAGGCGGGGGACCCGCGTTTGCAGCGCCATGCGCACCAGCTGCAACCGCAACCGCAACCGCAACCGCATAAGCAGCACGTGTCCGTTGTGCCGGTGACCATCTCAACGGATAGCGGCCGCCTCCGCGTTCGTGTGCGGTCGGTCGACTCGCGCCCGGGCCACGACCACGGGCATGGGCATGGGCACGGCGATTCGGGCAGCGCTTCGGTCTGCGGGGCATCAGACGCCAGTCATGGCCCGGGCCGCAGCAACTGCAACAGCAACAGCCGAAGCCGCAGCCGCCGCCGCCGCGACATCATCCCCGATGATGGTCCATCGCCTGCGATTCCCATGCGCCGCACCCCGCGGGCAGGCGCCGGTTTCGGCGGTTTCGGCGGATTTGACGCGGACGGCGCCGGAGGCGGAGGCGGAGGCGGAGGCGGAGTTCCCCCTCTCTCGCCAGCCCGACGCGCCCACGGTGCCGGCCACGGTGCCGGCCGTGGCGGCGGTCACGGCGGCCGACCGTCTGCCGCCGCAGCTGTGGCCGCCGCAGCCAGAACAGCAGCGGCAGTGGCGGCAGCAGCAGCGGCGGCCGCGGCAGCTGCCCCAACCACGGAAAAGTCATTTGGCCGGCGCGAAACCGGGGGAAGTGGCAGAGCAATTCGCGGCAGAGGCAACAGTGGCGACGACGCCACCGCCAGGGCCAGTGGCAGCGGTTTCGTGGGTGTCGGAATCACCATCCAGCAGCAGCAACCGTTTGGCGTCGGCGCCGGTGCTGGTGCTGATACCGGTGCTGATGCCAGTGCTGGTGCTGGTGCTGGTGCTGGGTGTGAGCGACGCGCGCTTGATGGTCTTGCCTTTGGCCCGAGGTCGCTCGGCTCCGGGATTCGCCGACACGGCTCCGAGCCAGCCAACCTATCGTCTTTGTCATCCGGACATCAGTCAGTGGTCACCCCGACATCAACCGTCGGTGCGCGCACTGGAGATGCGAACGCCGCCTCGGCCGCTGTAGCCGCTGCTGCCGCCAGTCCGTTCACTGGCCAATCAGCGGCCGGTCATCACGAGCCGGCGGCCGCCGCGCCGTCGCCATCACCATCAGGTCTCGCCGAGATGTTGGTCCGGCACGCGTGCAGACACTGCCACTGCCGCATCGCCATTGAAGACTTTGAGCGCGAAACCGCCGCGGCGCAGGGCTTTTGCTCGCGTGATTGCGCGACGATGTTCCAGCTCTGCGGAGGCGGCGGTTTCGGCGGCTTCTGATGAGCTGGCGGTATGTATTCTGCGCCGGCAGATTGCCGCCTCAGGCTGGTGGCTCGTATCCGCCTCGGGCTGTTATCGCGCGGCTTGAAGCCGGCGGCTGCCGACGGGCAGTCCAGTCCTGCCCCGCTCTCTGCACGACCGACGCGCGCAACCATGCATCGGCGCATCATCAGCCCGAGGCGACGCGGTCTCAATTCGCGGCCTCCCCCCCGCCCTTCTTTCAGCGCCTCGTGGCTGCTCTCCCCCCCGAAGAATGGAAATGAATTTCCATTTCTTCAATAACCGCCGACGGCGGTTATATCCCCTTACGGACACACCTAGGGGCTTTTATCTAACGGGTCATCCATCAAACGGGTTATCCACCACAGCCTCCCCTTTTATGATTCCCCTTTATATATTGACCCATGACGACACCGAGGACACCCCAAGACACCATAAATTTTAGGTGTCCCCACCCCATAAAATCATATATTGAAAAAATAAATTAATTTTGTGATGGTTTCCTTCTAAAAATCCCCGTCAAATTTTAAACCATCTAATATTTTATACCCCCTATAGACAAAAGGACACTGGGGACACTAAAAAATATAATATAATTTAATTTATATATATATATAGAAAAAGTTTTTAGGGGTGTCCTGTCCTGTCCGTCCTGTCCCCGCCCTGGTCTCCATCATGTGAGAGTGCGAAGCGATAATAAAAATTAAAGCTTCAGTTTTAATTTATCCTTTTTCAACACTGTACGGTTCTTAAAGTTATGGCTCCACAAATCTTACCACAATAATTACAAATTTTAATTAAATCTCTAGGACAAAATTAAAAAATGGGTTAAAGAAAAAAAAACTATAGTATTATACATAAACTAATTTTAATTATATTTGATTATATAATTAAACTTATTTTAATAAACTTTCACATTTAAGCATTTTCAAGAGCTTCAACACGTGCAACCAATGCCGCATTTTGTGCGGTTAATTCTTGAACTGCTTTTATAAGTGGTGCTATAAATTCAGTGTATCTTAGAGAATAATCAAAACCTTCACCTTCAATGAGTGGTGTTTTTTGAATTGTTCCAGTTCCGTCAGATTGAGGAATAAAGTTGGGGTCTGGTATCATTTTTTGGGATTTAATGACGGTTGCGTTTCCTGTAAGGTCTGAATCTCCTAAATTGTTAAATACAGTTTCAACTTCTTGAGCTATTAAACCATAATGAACACGATCACTTGTATTTTCTTTAAATTTATACTCAACAGGGCGGAGTGTGTTTATAAAATCAAGACCTTTTGTTAAATCATTGACATCTTTCTTTTTATTTAAATCTGATGTTTGAATGGTACCATTTGCAGAATACACATCTTTCCATCTGAAGGTGTTATATCCTAAATCAATGGTGTTGTCTGTCTCTGGTCTGACAACTGGTGTTAATGCATCCAAAACCATAATTGAATTCAAATACATTGCATTATCTCCATCACAATTTAACCAATTAATGTTGGTTGGGGTGAGTGGGGTCTACAGGGTTTAAAGAATTAATAGAAAAACTGTCACCTGTTCGTTGGTCCACTTTCATTTGCCATATTTGCTTGTTTGCGTTGGTTCTGAAATATCCTGTGGAACCATTTAAATAACCGTTCCAGCTTAAACTGCTCCATCCTGGACGAGTCCCCCCTGCATCTGTGCCTGCTTCCATAAACAACTGACCACTCTCACTAGGACTGGCTGCAGGACTTCTGAAACGTGCACATAAATGTGCAGTTGGTTGATTTGATGATCCCACTGACAATTGACCAGATGCAGCATTATTTACAACCAGAGAATGGTCACCAACATATAAAGTATCAGTTTTAACTTCACCAACCACCTCAAGTTCTGCACCTGGGTCAGATGTCATAATACCAACTCTGTTGCCTCTAACTCTCATAGTTTCAGAAAAAACAGAACCAGGAACAACATCACCGTTTTGAACAGAAAAAATAATATTACCCTTAACACCAGATGTAGGATCACCTGCCATAGAAATTTGTGCAGTTTTCCCGCCATCTAATCCATCATCTCCATCATTAAAAATAATATTATGTGGGGTTTTTCGTTGTGCTTCAGTAGATGGAGTAGGGGATTTGAACAAAACTAGATTATTCATATTACTAACCAATTCATTTTCTCCAACTTTAACACTGTATGTGGTATTAAAATCGTTATTTCTTTGATTACCAGCTTCATTACCACTATACATATAAATGCTTCTATCACTATCATCTTGACCACTTAAAAGTAAGCCAGGGCTATAAGCTATAGACCCGTTAAAGTTGGATTCCATATAAATTGGGTCATTATTTGGAAATCTAATTCCACTTTTTTGTATTACTTCCAGCGATTGGTTCGCCAGTTATAATAACACTTTTAGTTGTAAGTGGAGTGGTTAAAGATAAGGTGTTAGCTTGAATTTCTCCAATATTGAGCATATCATCACCATTGCCATCATTACCAGCTGCTAAAACTTGTGAAAGGGTCCCACTATGTGAATCAATTTGAGAATCTACATAAGCTTTATTAGGGCAGTCGTAATCATCAACAGGAGGGGCCACGTTAGTAATTTTATTTTTTCCAGCATCTAAGCCAGCACAGGTTAATTTATAACTATTACCATAAAGTAAATTTGAAATAGACATTATATATAATAACTTAGATATTATTTTTTAAGTTATTAAATATATTTGTTAAATGTTTTTAGAGGTTTCTTAAGTCGTGAAGTTGTTTATCTGATAATTTTTTACCGCCTTTTTTTCCTGATCCTAGTAAAACAATTTCTCCACCTTTCTTTTTCTAGTGGTTGTTTTTTTTTTACCATAACCATAAACGGAGGCAATGTTTCCCATCATTGTACCATCTCCCGCATAATCTTTTAATGGTCCCGCATTTCTTAAAAGTTTAGTCACCGTTTTAGTCACAGGATGAGCTGCCATATGGTTAAAATTAGTCATAACATCACCCATAAAGGACCCGCCCATAACCCGCATTAATTTGTTATTGTCATCAGTAAGTTTTAGGGGGCTTCGTAATAGTTGGTCGGGAGTGTAAAGGGTTAAATCATCCATAAAGGTACCATCTTCAAAGCTGTAGGTGAGATTATCTCTAATTGAAAACACTTCTAATTTATAACGAGCACCAGTACCCGCAGCTTCAGGGGTGACAAATGTTGCTTGTACCTGCATATTAATGGACTTATTAGCATTAGCCATAACATTATAATCTTTTAATCCCAGATCGGAAGGACGGAAGAAAATTACAGAACCAGCACCAAATATAGCTTCTTTAAATTTGTTACCAGCAGCCACAGCGGGATCTGCCACAGTCAAGCCATTAGCCAGAGCACCACTAAAGCATGAAAATCTTTTATTATATCCATTAGATGAAGATAATTCGTACAGTTGTTGTTGTTCAAGTTCTCTAAAAATACCAACATCAGAATCCACCTTAATTTCTAATCCAATAATTCCAGCAAGTTGATCAGGGGCAAACTTTTTTGTTGGTGTTTCTTGTGAAACCATAACAGCAAACATTGAAGGGACATTATTCATTGCCATACTATGAGTTGTTAATATGTGTTTATTTCGTTCACCAGGGATACCGTAAGGATCCTTTGTATTGAGGCACATCGAACTTATATTACCTTCTAATGAAATTAACGGGGTGTTATATATTATAGTTTTAGGAATGTCACCAATTTCAAGAGGGGCTACCCAGTTTTGAACAAGCATATTAATTTTAAATCCGGTTATATCCACTTCAAAATCTGCTTTACCCGCCACAAGTTTAACATCATCCGCAATACCAATCATATTTTCAGGTTTAAATTGTCCATCTAATATGACTTTAAATGTGTTCAGGTTTCTAAAAGGTACTGGGTCTTTAATATTTTTATATTGTGTGGGATTGGCTACAAGTGCTTCATCTACTACAAAATCAATTTTTACGGATGTGCTACCTGCTGCCCGTGGGTGGATATAATAGGCATAATTACAACCTAAACCGCGAGACATTCGGCTATCGGTAGATTCTGTACCTTGTCTATAAGGGTTATTCATAGAAACGGCTTTTATTTTATTATATTCATCTACATCAGAGCAGGGAGAAAGCAAAGCAAGTTCTAGAGGATCCGCATTATATTGATGAAGTTTAATTAATTGTGCGGGGTAACTGGTAAAAGTTTTACCATTCATATTAATTACTGCAACAGGTATACTTCTATTAACTGGAAAAGATTTCAGGCCTATTTGATCTTTTAAAGATGAATCAGCTAAAATATTTTTAATTTCAGCAGTAAAACTTACTCTTAAACGTGGAGCACCTCCTGTTAAATTTCCAAGAGGTTGATTAAAAGTTATTTGACCTATACCATTCTTAGGTGCATCTGATACGGGTTGAATTGTTTGAAATGTTGAGTATGGAATGCCTATTCTAGAAGCAATTTTAACATTTTTAGAAGTGGGCCAATTATAAGCATATGGAGCTTGTAAAACAGTATCGAGTTCTGGGGGTGTATTCATATATATTAACTTAGATAATATTTTTTTAATTATAAATTATTTTAAACTTACCTTAATAATTTTAAATAATTTAGAGACTTTTTAAAGATCAAAAAAACTAGACTTTAATATAATTAATCTATTGATTCAAATAAAAGCGTAAGTTGTATTACTGTTTGAGGAAGAAGAGTTAAAGGGTGTTTTTCATTATCATAATCGTATATGGTAAAGGATAAATTAAAACGGTTAAAAATTAGTTTGTAAAATATTATGGTATTTATTAGAGGAATTTTCAACCCTAAATAAAATGCTGTTATAATCTTGATTGTTTTGTTGTAAATATTTATAATTAGTAAGGAAAACCCCCGTGTTATCTGATATAGTGGTGTTTTTAGATATTGAAGGGAGTAATTCATAAGATACGGGGAGGTCGTTAGATTCTATAACAATATGCGATATAGGGGTTAAAAATTCTAAAGTGGAAGCATCTTGTGTTTCTACATCTTCATTTAATATAACTAATGAATACTCTTCGTCTATGTCGTCAAATTCAAAAGAGTTAAAGTCTACTCTCATGTCATCATTAAACATAATAAAATGACCGTTTCTAAAATTTTCAGTCGTGGTGATTTCAAATTTTTTACTATGTTTATTAAAACTAAAAACGGGTATGTCTTCTTCTCCTATGATACCGCCACATAATCCAGCTAAAGTTTCATTAATGGCGGTACCTACATCAACATAATCGTACATGTACCCGTCTTCATCTACAAAGGTACTAAAATCAACCTCACGTACTCCCATAATTTCATCGGTGGAACGGTTAAAAATTCCTACTTGATAGTCATGTCCCGCGGGTTTAAATAATGGAAGTCTTATTTTATGGAGATGGAACTCTTCAACAATTAAGAGATAATTTTTATCAGGGTCTAAAATTGTAGAAGAACGAAAAATATCAACACTAACGGGTCTTTTATAAGAGCCCCGCGGTCCAGCTAATTGTTTATTACTCTTGATAGTTTCATTAAGCCAAATATACTGTTTCATATATATAAACTTAGAATATATTATTTTAAGTTAATAAATACTTAATGGAAAGTTTGAACAACCACCTCATCAGGTGAAATATTTTTCAATTTACTTAAAGATTTAATCACTTGAGCAAACTCGTCATTTGTTAAATTTTTTAAAGCACACCTGGTTAAACACCACCGCCCACATGTGGCACTGTTATTTGTTAGAGATTGTAATTTATGGTGTGAATAATCAACATCGTACCCACTTTCTAACAGTAAATTTATTAAGCTGTTTTCTTCTTCTTTATATAGGTCTTTTCTTTGTGTTCCGCTGTACCTTTTTTGGTCTACATCTGGTCTGCCTCCGTAAGAATCAAAAAAATAAATTGTACCTTCTTTTTTACCTAGTATTAAAGCACAATAATGCCCAAATAAAAACTCGCCTTGATGATTAGGATAAAAAATTATCAATTTGTTATCATTTCTAAATAATCCATTTATATTTTTACAATTAATAATGTCGTCATAATCTATAACATTAATTCCGGTTTCATTTGGTAATGTTGAGTGCCATAAATCCCGTAATTCTTGAGGACTTAGAGCTGTTAATAACAATTTTTTAATATCTGCTTTCTTTAACATATATAAAACAATAGAATAATTTTTTTATATATCTTATTTTATAGTGTCCGTATTAACCACCGCTTTTTGTGAAATGGTTAAATGATTGTCTATATTATAACAAACCCACCGCGACTTTAATAATAATTTATCTACCAGGTCCCTTTGTCTTTTTTTTAATCCTAAATAATTTTTAAAGAGTCCTTCCCGTTGATAAGAGGTTGATTTTTTAAAAATAACATAATTAGTTGTTTCCTGTTTGATAAGACCGAAGGATGGCCCTCCTTGTGTCTTATGGTTGGCTATTATCATATTACATTTATAATGCCTTCCTTGTGTTAATAAATGATCCCGTAAAACTTCAATTAATTTGACATCTTTATTTTTTTCGTAATCATCAAAAAATATAACGGAATCTTTAAAAATTTCACCTATATCCTCATTACTAAACCTTAATTGATAACCTGTTTTTTTTGGTCCTTTTTTAACCTTTAAATCATTAATTCTTAATTCTTCTTTTAACACTTCTTCAGGTTCTAGAAATTTTTTAAGATGTTTGAATTTAATTTTTTCTTTTTCATATAATTTAATTTTTTCTTCTTCATCCTCATTTTCATAAGGAATCACAAAATCATTAATATCTAAATATTTAATTTTACCAAAACGGCGGTCTGGTTTGTCTGTTATGGCAAAAAAATGCTTAATTCCTGCTCTGGTGTATTTATCTATTAATTGTACCACAAAGGTAGATTTACCCGAACCACTTTGACCGCTAATAAAATATCTATCACTGTCTATTTCTTTATCTTGAATACTTGGCGGAATAACTTCTAAAAGATCCTTACCATTTGTATGAAAATAATCCGTACCTTCGTCATCGTCCATTTCATAACTCGGATCAAAATAAATTAATTTACTTTTACTGTACCGTCCTAAAGTTTTATTCTCCGCAATTGGATAACCTTTTTTTAACTCATTAATACTCATTTATATATAAAAAGATAGATTTTATTTTTAAATTATAATGATTTAGGTTTTACAGCCGTTAAAATATAAATTGAAAGAGGTAATTTAAAAAAAGCTTTAAAAAAAAATAGTCTATGTGTATTTTTTTAAAATTCTGCACCTATTAAAAAAAATTAAGAAAAAACATTAAAATTTTACATGCATTAAAATATATATTTAATTATATTTGGATAGATCCACCAAAGAAATAATTTTATCATTTAATTTTTTATTTAAGTTATTTATCATTTTAGGGATATCAGATAAATATTTTAATTTCCCGTTACTTAATCTTTCATCATATGCCGCCAATTTAATAAAAATATCTTCTTTTAAATTTGATAAAACAAACTTTTTAATTTTACTATTCATTTTAGAGTCTTGAACACTTTTAAGCCGTGAGATGGTCAAATACCCAAAGCCCACAAATGAGTTGTTTAAAATATCATCAAATTTATTTTCAATTTTATTTAATCTTTTTAATGCTTTAACATAATTCTTTTTTTTAACATATAATTTAAACTCATCATAAAATAATTTTTTAAAATCTTCATCCGCTAAATTTGTTGATGTTGAAAAATCATAGATAATAGTCAAATCCTCTAAATATTCCCCAGTAAATAAAAATAAATCTAATTTTAACCATTTCATAGAGGTTTTATTAAGTAAATTAAATACTTTTGTATAAGATTTTAAAACTTTTAGAGCATCGTCTATATTTCTAATCGGTTTATCTCCTATTTTAAGCTTGGAAAATTCTGTAATCGGGTCTTTTTTTATCATTTTTAAAATATTATATACCGCTTCCATTAATAATTTAATCATATTTTCCGTAAAATCTATTTTTTGATATAAATCTATATCACTCGCCCATAAACTCAAAGGATAAGACCCATTAAGACGCATTGTTTTACCATGTTCAAAGTTAAGCTGGTTTAAAATTGATCGGTTAGTCTTGTTAAACTTTTTAATATTCCGTTGTGTGAGCTTCATATAATATAATTTAGGTTTTTTGTTTATCAAAAAAAATATTAATCTAAAAAATTTAATATCTAACTTATTATATATATGGACAACTCACTGAGAAACTTGTTATTAAACATAGCGATCAAACGTGGCGAACAATACAAAGCCAGGGCGGAAGCTTCAAACAATGACGAATTATTTAAAAGAGGGGTTGATGAATCTTTGCGAAAAGAGAAACTAAAACAGGAGGTAGTGCTTGAAAAATTTGAACGGGACGAATATAAACCTTTAGATATGATTTTAAGAGAATCACGAAAAGGTCAAGAAGTAAGAGGTTTAATTTATTCATCTTTTAATGAATTTAAAAAAACCTAATCCAAGCTTTGAAATTTTAAGAGGCCAAATTAAGCGGCTGAATGATATAGTTTTAACTGAAGATTTACCAGCAGCAACAGAAGAAGCAATAAAAAATTATATGACAGGATTTAAAGAAAAATTGATCGTCCCTTTTGGAACTTCTCCACAATTCTCCGACAAGCATCAAGAACGATTAATTGGATATGTATCCGATTTACTTAAAATAATAGGTAAAAAAAGATGCACCAAACTCACAATTAGACGAAGAAGTCCAGGCAATGGAGAGAAAAACAAAAGATCGATTAATTGAAATTTTCACAAGAGATGGAAATGGAAAGCTTGGAATTTCCGTACCCAAAAAACTAATTTTATTAGGTGACTTAGGGTTTGATACATCAAAATTTTCCAATTCATCACCATATGAAGACATAAATAAATATGCTATAAAACAAATTCAAGGCATACCCGTAAAATCTGCTACTCCTGCTCCTGCTCCTGCTCCTGCTCCTGCTCCTGCTCCTGCTCCTGCTCCTGCTCCTGTTTTTCCACCTGACCCAAATGTATTACCTTTTCCAACACCTCCAGGAACTCAAGAATTTCCACCACTATCACCTCAGACATTAGAAATGGGAAAAACAAAACCCCCTCGACTAGTTGATGAGTGGATGATTACACCTAAAAAAAAAATTGTTTTTGATGAACCATCAGGAGATGATGACGATGATGACGATGCTGATGCTTTAGATGTAGACTTTGACTCATCTTTTGTCGTGAGTAAATTAACACCATCTCAAAGAAAAGAATATGAACGGTTAAAAAAAGAAGAAGCAGAAGCAGACATAAAACAAAAAGAAATCGAAGCAGCATTGAAAAATGTAGGAATAGACCAAAAACAAGCAGAAGATGAAGCATTAGCCGCAGCAGCTGCACAAAAAAAACCAGTTGAACGAACACCACCAAAAACACGATCAAGGGCACAAACTAGAACAAGAGGAAGACCACCAACAAGAAGAGAAGAACCAACAACAGAAGCAGAAGCAGAAGATGAAGCAGCATATGATGCCATTTTTGTACCAGCTCAAAGATTTGGGGAAAAAAGAGACAAAAAACGTAATGCATTGTCTGAGCTTGGAATACATTACACCATGGCAGATTCACATGATAAACTTAATCAAAGATATGCTCTATGGAAACAACAAAGAAAAAAAGGAAAAGGAAAAAAAGCAGGATTCATTAAACCATTATGGAACTTAGTGAAAGATATACCCGAAGGATTTAGACGAATAAATAAACCAACCTTAAATATTAGTGATATAAACCAAAACTTAAAAGAAATAGTGAAATTAGCACAATCTACCTATAATAACCCCGTAAAAACTTTAGAAGGATGGAAAAACATATATTCAACTCTTAGACTTAGAGTATTCAAAAAGAATAATAATATAGTTATAGCAGTAAGAGGAACCGACAAATTTAACCAGGATGATTTAAACGACGATGTGGCCATAGTTAAAGGTACATTATCTAACTCTCCCCGATTTTTAGAACTTAAAAAAGTTTATGAAGCCGCTATTAAACAATACCCAAACGCGAATATAATTTTAACGGGACACTCATTAGGCGGGGGAATGATTATAGAATTATCTAAATTTTACCCAGTTAAAGCGGTGTTATTTAATCCCGCGGTTAATTTTAATAATTTAAGGTCTAGTAAATATAATTTAAAAAATGTACAGACTCATATTATAGAACATGATCCGCTGGCTTTAACTTCTTCTTTTCTTCCTAATGTTTCAAAATATAAATTCCCTTTCAAATTAACGGGAACACCATCCGATCACCTTAAAGCCCATGAGTTAAAAACATTCTTAGGTGGCAGATGTAGATGTAAAACTAAAAAATGAAAATTGATTTAAGGATAAAAAAATATTATCTAAGGCATTATATATATAATGGAAATATCAAGTGCAAGTGCAACAACTTCAGGAATTACAATGGCTCTAAATATCCTAACTCCTCTAGCGGTTCATACTTATCGGTCATGTATCCGCCCAAGAATTAGAAAGGTACAAAACATAAGAAAACAGGTTCTTTTACTCCCTCCAAAAGGTGGTAAGGGTTTTTTATATAACAAACTAAAAAACCAAAAGCAGTACATGGTTATAGATGTAGACGAGTATTTAACAAGCCTGGTCACTGAAGAGGAATTAAAAAGACTTAAGAATGCCAAGAAAAACGACTCATTTTTTGAACTAGATCTTTTATATTCAAGTTGTGCGGACAAAGTAAAAACCTCTTCTTATACATGGGCCAGCTCTTTTTTCACATGATGCGGTGTGCATTGCTGCCCCTGATAGCGAGTTTTTTAATAAAATTTTAGAAGATCACGACACAGAAAAACGGGAAGCCATACGAAAAGGAAGAGAGAGCTTTTTAGAATCTTTGCCGACTAAAAGTGTATGTACAACTTATCACTCATACGAAGAACTTGAAAAAATGATAAGAAACCGTTTAAATATTTGTTACGCAGTATAATTAAATAAATATTCTAGATTAATATATATGGACGGAGATGAAAAAAAAAAATGTGAAATGATATTTGAAACACTAAGAGAGCTGGAGAAATTTAGATATTATTTTATAGATGATGATAAAAAAAAAGCATGGAAAAGTTTAAAACAGATGAATTATTTATTTAAACAGCTTTATTATAAAAGAAATTTTGGGAGATTAGTCTAATTAAAAATTATTTTCCAATTATTTTTAATGAGAGTTTATAGTGATATACCGCAACATCTAAAAGATTTTATAGAATTTTTAAAAAATAATAAAATTAAGGATTTTAGTCTTTATGCTTTTATGGGTTATCTAACATTATTTAGAAAACCAGAAAAAACCAAACAATATCAAAGCGAATACATAAATAAATTAATAAAAGATTATAAAAGATTTAAGAGCTATATAAAATCTTCTATACTTCAAACTAATGATTATAATTCAAGTGAATCAAAGTGAAAGCGACAGTGACAGCATTGAATCAGAAACCATTTTTTAAAATATAAAATAATTTTAAATTAATAATCTAAGTTATATTTATATATAATGTCTAATAATATCAAATTTCAACGGCGATTTAATAAAGAGGAAAAACCCGAAGCCGTAAAGCTTTTAACCCCTGAAGAATCAAACATTTATTTTAAGGAAGAGTATGGAAAAAATAAATAATTTAGAGGTTACGAACTTTTTACTAACCCACGATCTAAACTGTAAAAAATAAAATGTGATGAAATCAAGTGCTTTAGAAATGGAAAAGATTAAAAAGAGATTTTAAAGCCCTAAGTTCAAAAGTTTCAAATGTACAACCTTTAGAAGTATCAGGAGAAGTGAAACAAGATTTAAATTAAATCAAACTAATGTTTTATCTTTAGATAAAGGGTTAAAGTTTGTTAATGAGCTTAAAGCTGTTAAAATTTAAAGATGATGAGGGCAATGATCATTATGGTTTGGTAAAAAGTGAAGTTGAAAAAATTAGTAAATTAGCAGGTGTTTAATGTGGAACTTGTAAAAGAAAATAACCATTTAAGCGATAATCTTATTCCCCTTTTAATTAAAATCAATTCAATCATTAAGCAAGCGGCTGGATGTTTTAGAAAAAGTGGACCATCTTGGAATGATTAATAATAATTTATATTAACTTAAAAAAAATTATCTAAGTATATATATATAATGAACTATACTTTGGACGATAATTTCAACTTTGTACCTATGGGTGCAGGAACAAAAACAAAAGCTCTTTTAAATAGAACTCAAAAAACATAGGAACACTGGCAGCAGACATAAAAAACTTGAACAAACGGGACAAGTGGCGGCTTCTTCTTGATTTCCTGGCAACTGGTGTCAATATGATTAAAAATGGAATAGAAGGTAAGAGATGGAGCGATTAATACCGTTTTTAAAGGATTAGGTACCAAACAAAAGCAAACGTAAGCCTCACCCGCACAAAAAAGACGGCGGAGCTTATAAGAAGGTCATGGAAAAAGTACGAGTGAGCCTTCCTGAAGCTTCAAAAATGATTAAACAAGCTGGACCTCTAGAAAAGATTTAAAATTATAATTAATTTTATAATTTTAGATAATTACAAATCTTCGCGTTTAATGCTGATGGTG